>BQNB010006858.1:0-95801 GCA_026074375.1 Tanacetum coccineum
CCCCCTGTATCACCACTTTCAGTGTTGTTCATCTCAAGTGGGGGGATGTGTATAATATCAGATGTCGTATGGGCAATATTTAAAGATATAAACTCCTGTAGCATTTGCATATTTCTCAAGAAGAAAATGAAGAAAAGAGGGTGCAACTAAAAAGCCACCCATGTGCTAAACAAATATAAATATTATGCAAAATAAAAAAATATAGAGCTAGTTGCCTATTATTCCACCAAGCCATCTCAACAAGTATAAAATGAAGCTAGTAGCCCATTATTGAAGATAAGGTTTTCAAACTCAGACTTTTAGACCTTGGATGGATAGTATCTAGTTATGACAACCTTAGTTTACATTAGACTATTTGTTTCGTGTTTTTATCTTAACAACCATTTTAAGTGTATCATATGTCTATCCTTACCCTTTATATCTCCTAATAAACCAAATATCACCCGTGTTGCCTTGGAGACTGTTTAGATCCTAATTGTAGTTGGTGGAGACTTGTGTACTTTCCAAGCTTATGATATAATACATAATATGACTGTGCAATTGAGTTATCACCCCAAAATTGAACACTTAGTTTAGTAATGAGAGTTGAGTGTTTTTTATCCCCTTTTCATGAGGTTTTCGGCTCTGATGTTTTCTAGCATAAGTAACTTATAAATTCATTTATTCAAGTCAAATTGGGAAAATCTTTTTATGAATTATTCTAAACGGTTCTACTTAAGGGCAAGTAGAAGTCAAGTAGGGGGATATTTGATAACATCAAATAATTGATACATTTTAATATCAAATTCCTTATAAAAATGCTTACAAATATGCTATTAATGTATGAAAATGTTACTTAATTGTTTATTATTAGTTTTTAGGGACCAAGTGAACATTTTAGCAAAAGACAAGGGTCGGGTTTGTTGACATTAGAACCACTAATAGAACTTATAATTAAACATTGCAAAGAAAATGTAATCGTATCATTAGTAGTGAAATGGTTAGGTTAGCACGTCATTCTCCCTGAATTCTTCTATCTATTTTCTTTATTGCATTTACTTTTCGTAGTTCTTAAAATCAAACTTAAAACCATTTTCAAACGTGACAATAATCAAATTAGAAATAATTTAACCTTAGCTCTTGGGAGATCTCGGATTTTACACACTACTGCACTACATATGACCTGGGGTTCTCCCTTGCCCGTTAGTGAGTGTATCGGGTAAACGAGTTTTATAAATTTAAAACTTGATAAAATATTATTTAAAACAATTTACGCATCAATGTTTTTAGGCCGCTGCCAGTGAGCTATAATAAGTTTTTTAATTTGATTTCATATGTACTAACATTCGATATTCCATAATGGCTGAGGTGAAATTGATACCTCACTATGGACAGTATCTAGCATTGACTCGAGAGTAAACCAGGCACCGGCGTGGTAAAAAACCAAAAATAGGAGGCCAAAGTGAGACTATGAAGTAAAAAGTTAATTCAATACAGAAATAATGGAGGAACGCCTTATTTTCGGAAACCAGACGAAAACTCCCATGTAGCATGTGGATCGAGTTTTAGATATCTCACTATTCAACATCCTGGAGTATCAAAGATGCTATCCATGCTTTGCTCTTCCCCATCACTTCTAGACTAACCCTAATAGATGGTGGATAACTTCCTCTATGAAACCTCGATTCCTGGGACCAATCTCCTTAAGAAAGCCTTTATCCAAAGGTACTGTCCACCATCAAAGACTGCCAAGCAGCTTGAAGAAATCCGCAACATCAAGCAAGAAGGAGATGAAACATTATACCAAGCTTAGGAACGATATAATAACCTTTTATATAAATGCCCGACCCATGACATCAATAACCATCAGAATGTAAACATCTTCTATAACGGTCGTGGGGCCTTGAACCACCAATTAGCTTTGCTGCAGTGGCAAATACCATGCATGTACTTCCTAATTACAAGCATTAAACTACACTCGATTCAGACTATGGCCGACCACTCCCAAAAGTGGCATGATGGGTCATCCAGTAGAAATATAGAAAGTAGTAGTAATTCAGAAGGGATTGTTGCTATTATAAACAAACTAGAAAATCTCAATCGAGACATAAAGAAACTGAAAGAGAATGTTTCACATATTCAAGAAGGTGCTAAAACTCAGAGAGCTCATCTTAACAAAGACAGCCCTCTTCAAGGAGGAAGTAAAAAGCATCGTAGGGCTCTAAAAGTATGGCGAGTTCATATGACAATCACCTTTAGTAAATGGATCTACGTAACCGTGTAGGCCCCACCCTGGATACTACATCACCAGGAGGAATCAACGCGAAAGAATGATCAAGATTAAAGAATGTGGTATAGCAACTCCAAGAGAAATGGACGAAATTAATGACTCAAACCAGCCGCTTTTCGATTTCTCAAAAATTTGGAGACCCAAATAAAGCAGTTAACAAAAGAATTTCACACCAAGGCTGCCAATGAAATAAACAGTCCAACATTAGACCAATGTAAAGCAGTATACGCTGACAAAAAGACATCCCTCGACAATGGAAGGCATGAGATATCAATCGCTTCTAACAAATCACCTCCAGAATTGTCCAAACAAACGATGTGTCTCCAAAAATTTTGCCATGTCAATTACCACCAAAAGAGTTAAACCCTAGGAATTTTACCCTACCTTGCACTATTGGAAGTTTAAATTTTTATGCTTTGGCGGATTTAGGCGCCAGCGTTAATGTCATACCCATGTCTATTTTCGAACACCTAAAATTAGCTGGACTTAAGAAGACTAACATGGTCGTTGAAATGACAGATATGACAAAAAGATCTCCTATCGAAATAGTTGAGAACATCCTTGTCAAGATCGATAAATTTGTATTCCTATCAGATTTTGTGGTTATGAATATGTTAAATACACGTAATGAAACCATGATTCTTAGAAGGCCATTTCTAGCAACCATTTATGCCGAAATTAATGTCCTTGAATAAAGAAATCTCCTTAGGATTTGGAAGTGAGCATAGAACCTTCAAAATGTACAAATAGATTCATAATTTCACAACCTCTAAAGGAGATTTATATAAAATTTAAACCACTAATACTCCCTCAGATGCATCATCAGGATGGGAAAAACCACGATTGGCATAATAAGAACAATTTTTGTAATCAAGAGCAAGGATGAAGTCGTAAGAAGCCAAGAAAACTTAAATTTAATATAAACCTCCCTAGCATGTAACTCGGTTAAACAAATTCTGAAAGGCGAACTCAAATTTTGGCCGACATGTGACCCAAACATAAAAGAGTGTAATGGAGGCCATGAGGTATATGAAATGAATAAAGAAGGAGATCTTAAAAAATGGTACTGTTACTCTGATTATGATAGAAAGAGAATAAACGGGGCCGGTTTATCATTTCCTGAATTCCTGTTAGTTAAATACGGAGAAAACCAAGAGAAAGGATTGATTTAGGACGAGAGGTTTAAAGAATGGTGTATCAACAATCCAAAAACTCCTACTTCAAGGTATACCTAGGTCCAAGAGAATCTCAATCTATGACCTAGAAGGAACTACCCTATTCAAGATTGGCTATTGACAAAAGGTAGACACACAAACGTAAGTGAACCAATAAAAAAACTCACTCAAACATGGTAATTGATTTTATTCACGAGAAGATGTAGTGAAAGACCCGCGAGAAAGGAGTTTTGATGACTATAAGTGGATGTTCGATCTAGAAATTAACCAGTTAGCAGACGAATATGAATTAGGAATAGGAAAGAAAGGACATATGCTGGAGGATATATGGTAAAACTATAGGAAAGTACAAGGGGATAATACCTATTGGTGGCATGATCAAAAATTAAAAGCGGAGGAAAGGAAAAAACTTGGAATCAACATAGAAGAGTATGAACCGCCAATGGTTCACGTAAAAACTTTTGAAGTAAAAAGGTACTCGTTTGATACTAGCCAAAGTTTCATCTGTGTTACTAAAGAATTGAAATGGATCCTTAGCTGATGGAAGAGAAAACGATCAAGAATCAGGGATCTGATTCCTAAGGAAGATGGATAGTGGAAGAAAGAATCCCATCGACAACGTAGTCACGTATTGAGACTAACTTAAAGACCGTTAATACACAAAAGCGCTTTCGGATGACACCCGTCATATATAATATTTCTGCATCATTATTTTAGGTTATGTATGGTTTCTCACTTTGTTTTTTGCAAGTTTTTCTCTATGATAAACAGGAATCGAGTCTCTTTGATATTAAGTGAAAATAAATGGACTAAAATATGTTGGGGATTTTGTTAAAGTTTGTAATATTAGGGGTGCTCATTTTTCATGTACAATAAAGTTTTGTATAGGCTAAACCACAAAGGTTATGCCGTAAATAGATATATATAACGCGTAATTCCTGCAATTGTTTATGTTCGTAACCTTTTGTTCAAAAATTTTAAAACCACTATGTTAACCACCGTATCCAACCCATGGCTACAATGTAAAACCCTTTCTAAAAAACTAAAATAAGTTTGAATCCTTTTCAAAAACCGTGTGTAAGTAAATGAACTTTGTGGGTGTGTTCCCTAGAAACCCTCACGAGACTTCACTCGTCAACTTGGGACACAAAGTGGTTTAAAAGACTTGTTGGATATGCTAAATGCAACCGTGATTCCTACTAATGTGAGTTAGATTGTAGTGTATATTTATCCATGAACGTTTAATGCTCTTTGTTGTCTAGTGATTTCAGGGGAAACGAGGTTGTTCTATAGACGCTTTGCAAGAAGTCAACTCTTGCAATTATCACTCGAAGAATAGAGCAACACACATGGGAGTCTTTTGTTATAATTCTACTCTTATTTCATTATTTCATTTCCTTAATTATACAATAAGGACATGGTACAAACCAAGTGAGGGGATGGAAGTAGAATTACCACTTAACCTAAATTTGCCTTCGATTTCCTAGTTTTCTTTGAAAAATGGTGCCAATTTTAAAATTTTGACATGTTTTTCTAACTAAACTATAATAAATCTTTGTTGAGCATATTATTATCCTATAATTAATTTGGTGAGATTAAGCCTAATATTCCGTTTTCATCTATTTTACATAAAATCCACTAAATACATGAGTGTGCCAGTAGTATTATAGACTTTAGAACTTGGCATGTACATCTTGTTAAGACCTAATTGGTTAGTTGGAATAGACTGTTCAAGAAAGCGACATCTTAGTAAATCACCCAAAAATCCTATATGTGTGTGTGTGTGTGTGTTTATCGGCTTGTCACACTGACTTGTCGGCATCCCTATGTAAAACCCTAGTTGCGCTCACTACCAGTGCAAGTTACCCCTAGATCACTGATTGTAGTCTTACATACATATAAAATAATATACTTATAGAGAAATTAAGGAAATCCCCAAGTAACCCTTGGACAATTCCACTCACAAAGATATATTTATAGAATACGTATTAAACCGGGCAAGTATGATCACCCGGGTCGTTTCCCCAATGACTAGTGAAATTGAAACCACGTTTTATGTTCGGATCCTGATTTGAATGGAACAAAGATATATTTGGATAAGCTATACTATGAAAATTAAGAAGCAACAAAAAATGACAATTTAAAGCAAGGTAAATCTAATTTTAAATCCTAAAAATGTAAACTAAAATTTTTGCTAAAATAAAGAAAAATTGCCGAAAACAAGTAAAAATAAAAAGCCCTAATTTTTTATCTTTTTATAAAAGTTTAACTTGAACTAATTAAAACTTAACCCTAATTACTTAAATTAAAAAACTTAATTAAACTATTAAAACTTAATTAATGGACTAAAGGTGCAAAAGAAAAAGTACAGCGGGGAAAAACCACTAACTGACGTGGATCTGCCTGAAAAACAACTAAGATTGAAAAGTTACACTTTTTTAAACCTGAGAATCTACCCCGATAACAAGCTAAGGCCCGAATTAAGGTGAAATTTGAAAAGTGCTTAAATTGAAAAACTCAAAGAAGCAAAGTTGTAAAGGAATCTAGTGGGAACAAAATTAATAAAGGTTACTTGGGCTGAAAATCTCAAATAAGCTCAATAAGAGCTTATCTTTTAAGCTGTTACAGAAAGTAGGGCTTATCCCTTGGTTTTAGAAAATAAGCTATAGAAAACTCAAAACTAGATCAAAATGAAAAAGGAAAGAAGTTCTAAAGAGCTTATGATGTGATTAATCTATAAATGAAAAGAAATTAAAGCTTAAACTACTTTTATTCTACTGAAATTGATCATGAAATAACAGCAAAACACAGAAATAAGCAAAGTAACACAAATCCAAATGACTTGAAGGCTTATAAGGCTAAACAAGACTCTAAACCTTTAAAGACTTAAAAAACTACTTATAATCTATCTGATAAGCTATGAAAATCTAGATCCATAAGCTAAATTAAACAAATTTAAATCCTAAATTTCCCAAGGTACTGTTTTTGGCATTTTTAACTTTTTGACACAAACAACAAATCCAAAATAAGCTAAGATACTAAGCAGAAAATAAGATTAAAGACTAAACTATATAAGTCTATATTAAAACTTAAATCCTACTGAATTTGATAAGCTAAATCCTACAATTACCTATCTAGATTAAGCTAAGAACACAGCAGTACTAACTTAGCAGTTAGTACTGGTAGTGTAAAAGTTCAGCAGTACTTTCAAGTGAAAGTACTGCTGGTGCAATTTTGACTTTTGAAAACTAAATAAGCAATGAAATAAGCTAGAAAATGCAAACTAAAACTTAATAAGCTAAATCTAAACTTAATTCTACTGAGATTAAAACTAACAGTACTAACTTTGTGAAAGCAGTACTAACTTGGCAGTTAGTACTGGTAGTGCAAAGGTTCAGCAGTACTAACTGAGGTTAGTACTGCTAGTGTAATTTTGAGATTGCACTAAACCAAACACTACTTAACCATTATGACAGAGTTGAGAAAAGCAATTAAGAGAAATACAAATGAACAAGTGCCACATACCAGAATAAAAACTAACTAGCTATAAAACAACTTAAAATCATGATAAACAACAGAATAAGCTTTAATCTAAAATCTAAACTAATTAACTAATAAATTTGGATTTTTAAGAATTGTTTAAGACCAATCATGACAACTAAAGATCTATAACTATTTAAGCAAAAACCAGATCAGAGACGACATACACTAATAAGCATTTTAGAAAAGACATTTAAACACAAATAAGCAATGAGAATAAGCGAAATAAGCAATATTAAACTAAACTAAGCAATTTAAACTGAATTTAGAAGAGAATGAAACAGGAAACGTACTTTTACCTTAAGCTAAACAAAAGGAACAATAAAGGTCAGCTACAAGCTCTCTAGCTTATGACTAAGCAAGAGTATAAAGTCCTTGGATCTCTCCAAGGTAAGATCCTCCTTCCAAACTCAAATACAATGAGATCCATGTAAGATTAAACTGATTTAAAGGTTTAGATAAGTTAATACGAATTCAAACACTCCTATTTCAGCTTATAGACTGAAATAGCTTAATAATATCTTGATTGAGACAATATTAACTTATTAAGAACTTTTGACTAAAAAGAGAGCTGAGAAAAACAAAATTTAAAACATTAAAAACTGAATTTCATTAATGAATAACGATAACAATACTTGAAAAAAAATTACATTTAAAAAAATAGAAATACGAATTATATAAAAAACTAGATTTAAAAGAAAACTAAAATCGCTCTCTGTTGTGTGAAATGAGTCTTTTATAGTGCCAAAGCTGAACTTCTAGGACCTCTGCCTTGCTCTTCCAAACTTTTAATCTCTGCCATTCCTTGCTTCAATCATTTATCATCATTTGTAGCCGTTTGACAATAATGTGTATATCCAAAGATCGCCAGCGTTTCAATTTCCTAACTTGATGTTGACGATTGTTTATTATTTGTGAGTGAAATTATCACAAAACCCACATAAACTTGTGCTTCTTTAATTGTAGACGTGGCTCTTTTTAATGAATCCTTTGATAAAGACTGATTTGACCCTGGGTTTGTGATGTAGACCTCTTGAATTGACTTAAGCACCCTCTAATTTTTATTTGCCCCTTGTTTTACCATGGGGGTGAAATGAAGAAGACGATGAATAGTAAATGTGGTTTCCCGCCTATTCTTCGACAGTTAAAACTGTTGATCTTTTGGGAAGTTAACACTTTTAGTCCTTGTCTTTCTTTTCTCTCTCTCAAGTTATAAATAACTTTCGAGAAATGCAAGAATGGCCCTTGGAGAAGAAAATTGGCTAAAGCTTTGGATCTTTGGCTTCTTTTTGAACTCTTCTGATTCTCGTGTCCGTGTTTGCTTGCTTTTGACTGTTTTCTTGTGATTTTTGACTTAACCGTACCTGCACACACAAAATTACAAATACAAGCAAATTTTTGCCATTTTTGGTCTGTTGGGTTTATTGGGTCTTTTTTAGGTATAAATAGATATGTGTATTTTACACTTAACAAAATTCCCCAAAACTAAACATTGCGTGTCCTCACGCAATATCACATGCCTTATAACCAAATACCTTAAAAATCCCAAACTAAACCGTAGAAAATTAGCAAAATTTTTGTTGAGAAAAATAAGAATCACAAGTTATAAAACACCCTACTTCCCCATTTTCCAAAGATTTTTCTCTTTTATGATTTTCTTGGATATTTGACTTACTACAACTTATTTGTGTTGACATATGTAAATGTTTCATTACCTCATTGAGTAACTTTTAGGATCATAGAATAAAAAGTCACAATTAGTGTCTAGAAAGATAACACATCATCCCCGATTTTTCACTTTTTTCCAGCAAAGCTTAAAAACAAGATCATTGTTAAATACAAGTCATGATACAAACACTACTCATAAATACTAATTGTGTACTTACTTTTCCGTCCCCGCAAATCTACTTTTGTATCTCGGATTTTACTTAAGTCCATATACCCGAAAGCACTTTAATACTTTTGGTTTCGATACATATTAATTCTAAAATAAAGTGTAATGTAAGAGACGCAATAATTAAGCTCCTAGCCCTTATTAAAAGTCAAATGCAATCAAGATTAAAGTCCAATCGAAGCGGACCAAAATCGCTGGTCTTTTATTAGGCTACTTAAGCAAGGCAACCATTCAAGTCATATACCCAAGCGTCTTTAAAAACAAGAAATAACTCAATCAATTTGCACCTAAACCCTTGAGGCCTCTTTTAAATGCACAAAACAAGACAAAAATAAGCAACATTATTTAAACCTCAATTCCTTTATAGCATGACAACATCGACCCACACGCCTCCGACAAAGAGTTGTAGCAAACATAAATTCCGACTTTGATATATATAAAGTAAAACCGATGCCTTTTATCTCGAAGCCACATCGATACGAGTCCGACAAGAAGATATACTTCTTATTAAGACAACCGGACCCAACATATATGAAACTCCCAACATCTGGCCACAGCCTGCCGACAAGATAAGTAAACTGGCAGAGATACTATTTATATTATTTTAGCATTTTAAGCAAAATTAAGAATCTGATGTGTACACAACCTAATCACAAAGGAGCTTAAGAAAACTTCTATTAAACTAAATTATTAACCAAAAAAAACATACAACTTTATTAATTAAACATTCACATGAAAGTGAAACAAGCAATGGGTAGAAAAAGCCACAATTAAAATATAAGAGCTTGAAAGAAAACCAAACTATTCCTACTATAAGACATCATGACATATAAATAACACAAATCATTTCTTGTATCTTCACAAAAGAAATTTGCAAATCTTAGCCAATATTATAAAACCAACTTTGCATATTAAAATCTTCTTGAGATTTAGCACAAGTCTTCATATTACTAACTATTTCAAGTCTGCATATTTAAAGTCTTATGTGAGACTCGCCACAAACAATCATCATTAATTGTTTAAGGGGGAAAGCTAGAACTCAACACTTCAAGTATCGATACAAAATTACTTCTTATTCGTACCAACGGAAAACCTACATTTTAGTCTATCACTTTTATTAATTTAGAATATAAATATATATATATATATATATATATAAATATATATATATATAAAAAAATAAAAAGTGAAAAGACAAAAATGTAAGGTTTGTCCGTTGGTAAAGAATAAGAAGTAATTTTTGATCGATTGAACTGGTTGAGTTCCTAGCCTTTCCCCCTTAACAATTAAATAGTATAAGTATTGTGTAGTCTCACATAGACCTTAAATATTGCACGACTTGAAATTCGTTAGTAAGAAGAGACTTGTGCTAATCACAAGAAGATTTTAAATATGCCCAGTTGGATTTTATATAGGCTAAGCATTTGCAAATTTCTTTGTGAGAGAACAAGAAAATGATAGAGATATTTAAAAGGTCCATGATGCTAACTAGAATAGATGGTTTTCCTTATCATGCTCATAAATAGTGAATTGTGGCTTTTTCTCCCATTATAGCTTGTTTCACTTTCATATGAAATATTAATAAATAAAGTAGTATGTTTTTTTGGTTAATAATTAAGTAATATGAAGTTTTCTTAAATCACCTTGTGATTAGATGAGTACACATCATGAATAACTTAAATTTTGCTTAAAAATAGCAAAAATAATAAAAATAATTATCTCTGCCAGATTACATCATCTTGTCGGAGGCGTGGCCGTGTGGAGTTTCATATAAGGTAGGTCCCGGTGTCATAAATAAGTAGAATAAACCTCCTTGTCGACACGCTATCGATGGTGTGCTTCGAGATAAAAGGCATCGTTTTACTTATAAAAACCCAAAGTCTAATATGTTTGCTACATCTTGTCGGAGCGTGGCGATGTTTAGCCTACTACAGGACTGAGGTTTTAATAATGTTCTTAATTGTTTGTCTTGTTTTGTGCCTAAAGAGCGCTAAGGGTATATGGTCACAATAAATTGGACATTCTTGTCTTAAAGAGCCTATCGGTATATGACATGAATGGTGCCTTGCTTAAGTAGCCTAATAAAAGCCAAATTTTAGTCGCCTCGATGTGGACTTTAATCTTGATTGCCTTTGATCTTTTAAAAAGGGCTAGGAGCTAATTATTTCGTTCTTAACCATTATACTTATTTTTTAGAATTAATAAGTATCGAAATAAAAGTCTTAAAGAGCCTTCGGGTATATGACTTAAGTAAAATCCTGAGATACAAAAGGTAGGATTGCTGGAGAAAAGAAATACACAATATAGTAATTTATGAGTAGTGTTAGTATCATGACATGTATTTAACATAACTTTTTTTTAAGCTTTGCATGGGAAAAGTGTAAAAATCGGGATGAAGAAGTTAGCCTTTAGACCCTTAAATTAGTGCATTTTAATTCTATGATCCTAAAAGTTTACCAAATGAGGTAATGAAAACATACATATGTCAACACAAATAAGTTTTGTAGTAAGTCAAATAACAAGAAAAATCATAAAAAGAGAAAAATCTTTGAAAATGGTAAGTAGGGTGTTTATACTTGTGATCACTATTTTTCACAACAGAAAATCTTTGTCTACTTTTCAAAGGTTTAGTATAGGGATTTTTCAAGGTAAGGTTATAATGCAAGTGAATATCGCGAAGACACGCAATCGTTAGTTTGGGAATTTTTTGATAGTGTAAATACACATATCTATTTATACCTAAAAAGACCCATATAAACCCAAAACAGACAAAATGGCAAAATAAGCTTGTATTTTTATTTTGTGTTGCAGTAACGGTTAAGTCAAAAATCACAAGAAAACAGTCAAAAGCAAGCAAACACGGACACGAGAATCAGAAGAGTTCAAAAAGAAGCCAAAGATCCAAAGCTTTAGCCAATTTTCTTCTCCAAGGGCCATTCTTGCATTTCTCGAAAGTTATTTATAACTTGAGAGAGAGAAAAGAAAGACAAGGACTAAAAGTGTTAACTTCCCAAAAGATCAACAGTTTTAACTGTCGAAGAATAGGCGGGAAACCACATTTACTATTCATCGTCTTCTTCATTTCACCCCCATGGTAAAACAAGGGGCAAATAAAAATTAGAGGGTGCTTAAGTCAATTCAAGAGGTCTACATCACAAACCCAGGGTCAAATCAGTCTTTATCAAAGGATTCATTAAAAAAGAGCCACGTCTACAATTAAAGAAGCACAAGTTTATGTGGGTTTTGTGATAATTTCACTCACAAAACTAACACAAACGTCACATCAAGGGAATGACACGCTGGCGATCCTTAGATACACACATATTGATCAAACGGCTACAAATGATGATCAAATGATTGAAGCAATGAATGGCAGAGATTAAAAGTTTGAAGAGCAAGGCAGAGGTCCTAGAAGCTTCAGCTTGGCACTATAAAAGACCTCATTCTCACACACACAAGGGATCCGATTTTTAGTTTTCTTTTTAATCTAGTTTTTATATAATTCGTATTTTATTTCTTAAATGTAATTTCCTTTTTCAAGTATTGTAATCAGCTTATTCAATTAATGAAATTCAGTTTTTAATGTTTTAAATTTTGTTTTCTAAGCTCTCTTTTAAGTCATAAGATCTCTTAATAAGTCATATTGTCTCAATAAGCTCATATTAAGCTCTTTCAGTCTATAAGCTGAAATAGAGCTGTTTGAATTCGATATTAACCTTATCTAAACCTTAAATCAGTTTAATCTTACATGATCACATTTATTTGACTTTTTGGAAGTGGGATCATACCTTTGAAGAAACCCAAGGACTATACTCTATTCCCCACCCCGGCGCTTATACATAAGCAAGAAGAGCTTGTAGCTCCTTTTTGGTACCTTTGGTTTAGCTAAAGGAACAAGTTAGATATCCTTTTTCAAGTGTTTCTCTTCTAAATTCAGTTTAATTGCTTAGTTTTTTTTTAGTTTTAAAATTATGCTTATTATGCTATTCCTTGCGTATTAGTGGTTTTTAAATTGTCTTTTCTAAATGCTAATTAGTTTATGTGTCTTTAACTGTTTTTGCATTAATAGTTATAGATCTCAGTTGTACGATTCTGTCAAAAAAACTTCATAAAATTCCCAAAAATTAGTCTACATTAGTTTAGATTTTAGAATTAAAGCTTATTCGTGTTTAATCATGATAATAAAGTTTGTTTTAAGCAATTTATTTATCTGGTATTTGGCACTTGTTCATTAGAATTCTCTAAAAACTTTTCCTCACTCTGTCATAATGGTTTAATTAGTGATTGGATTAGTGCAATCCAAAATTACACTAGCATTAAACTAACCTCAGTTAGTACTGCTGAACCTTTGCTCTACCTATACTAACTGCCAATTAGAACTGCTTTCCACAAAGAATAAGTACTGTTAGTTTAATCTCAGTAGAATTAAAGTTTAGAATATAGCTTATTAAGTTTAGATGCATTTTCTAGCATATATCATTGCTTATTTATTATCAAATGTCAAATTGCACCAGCAGTACTTTCACATGAAAGTACTGCTGAACTATTACACTACCATACTACTGCTAAGTTAGTACTGCTGTTTACCTTAGCTTAAACTAGATATGTAACTGTATGATTAAGCTTATCAATCAAGTAGATTTAAGTTTTAATATAGCTTAATATAGTTTAAGTCTTTAATTTCATTTTCTAGCTTATTATCTTAGCTTATTTTTGCTGTCAAAAAGTTAAAAAAGCCAGAAAACAGTACTTAGAAACTTTAGGATTTAAATTTGTTAATTTAGCTTATGAATCTAGATTCTCTAGCTTAATCAGGTAGATTATAAGTAGTTTTATAAGTCTTTAAAGTTTTAGAGTCTAGTTTAGCCTTATAAGCCTTTAAGCTCATTTGGAATTTGTGTTACTTTGCTTATTTTCTGAGTTTGCTTATTTCATGATCAATTTCAGTAGCATAAAAGTAGTTTAAGCCTTAATTTCTTTTCATTTATAGATTAAGCATATCATAAGCTCTTTAGAACTTCTTTCCTTTTTCATTTTATATCCCGTTTTGAGTTTTCTATAGTCTTATGTTTCTTAAAACCAAGGATAAGCCTACTTTCTGTAACAGCTTAAAAGATAAGCTCTTATTGAGCTTATTTGAGATTTTTAGCCCAAGTAACCTTTATTAATTTTGTTCCCACTAGATTCCTTTACAACTTTGCTTCTTTGAGTTTTTCAATTTAAGCACTTTTCAAATTTCACCTTAATTCGGGCCTTAGCTTGTTATCGGGGTAGATTCTCAGGGTAGAAAGTGTAACTTTTCAATCTTAGTTGTTTTTCAGTCAGTTCCCCCGTCAGTTAGTGTTTTTCCCCGTTAGTCCTTTTCCTTTTGCACCATTAGTCCATTAATTAAGTTTTAAAAATAGTTATATTAATTTAATATAATAATAAGGGTTAAGTTTAATTAGTTCAATAAACTTTTATAAAAAATAAAAAATAGGGCTTTATTTTTAATAGTTTTCGGCAATTTTTCTTTATTTAGCAAAATTTTAGTTTACATTTTTAGGGATTTAAAATTAGTTTACTTGCTTAATTGTCATTATTTGTTGCTTCTTAATTTCATAGTAATAGCTTATCCAAAATATCTTTGTTCCATTCAAATCAGGATCCGAACATAAAACGTGGTTTCAATTTCACTAGTCATTGGGGAAACGACCCGGGTGATCATACTTGCCCGGTTTAATACGTATTCTATATATATATCTTTGTGAGTGGAATTGTCCAAGGGTTACTTGGGGATTTCCTAATTTTCTCTATAAGTAATTATTATTATATGTATGTAAGACTACAATCATTGATCTAGGTGAATCTGCTCTGTAGGGACGCACGAGGTTTTTACAGAGGGGGATCCAACGAAGTCCAGTGTACAGGACTCGATAAACACTCGACAGCGGACACACACGATGGGATAGGATTGTTGGGGTGGAAGTTTAGCTAAGTTGTCGCTGTCGTGGTTCAGCGTAGGCCATATTCCTAGTTGTCGAACGAGATGGTAGCTGCAAGTGCGAAATCTAGTAAGTGCTAAATGCACTCTGCAGGGGTATTTAGTGGGGTGGTTTGTGGAGGAATTAGTGGATATTCAATTTAGTTGAGAGGGCTAAGCTAGACCATATTAATTATAGATGTAAATGATGCTCATCAAAGAGTTAATATGAGTTTAGTGTGTAAAAAACTTCAAAATTTAAAATTTGGCACCATTTTCAAGAAAACTAGAAATCGAAAGGCAAATGTAGGTTAGTGGTAATTCTAATTTCTTCCATCCCCTCAATTGTTTGTACCTTGTCCTTATTGTATAAATTAAGGAAATAAAATAATGAAATAAGAGTAGAATTATAACAAAAGACTCCCATGTGTGTTGCTCTATTCTTCGAGTGATAATTGCAAGAGTTGACTTCTTGCAAAGCGTCTATAGAACAACCTCGTTTCCCCTGAAATCACTAGACAACAAAGAGCATTAAACGTTCATGGATAAATATACACTACAATCTAACTCACATTAGTAGGAATCACGGTTGCATTTAGCATATCCAACAAGTCTTTTAAACCACTTTGTGTCCCAAGTTGACGAGTGAAGTCTCGTGAGGGTTTCTAGGGAACACACCCACAAAGTTCATTTACTTACACACGGTTTTTGAAAAGGATTCAAACTTATTTTAGTTTTTTAGAAAGGGTTTTACATTGTAGCCATGGGTTTGGTTACGGCGTAAACATGTGGTTTTAAAATTTTGAACAAAAAGGTTACGACATAAACAATGCAGGACATTACGCCGTAATTATATCTATTACGGCATAACCTTTGTGGTTACGCCTATACAAAACCTTTATTGTACATGAAAATGAGTCAAAGAGACCTCGAATTCCTGTTTCTTCATAGAGAAAACCTGCAAAACAAAGTGAGAAACCAACAAAAACCAACTAATATGCAGAAAATAAAAGACGGGTTGTCTCCCGAAAAGCACTTTTGTTTATTACCGAGTCTTTAAGTTAGACTCAATACGTATACTACGTCTGTCGATGGATTCTTCTTCCACTATCCACTTCCTTACGGATCAGATCCCTGAATCTTGACTCGTTTTCTCTTCCCATCAGCAAGGAATCCATCAATTCTTTAGTAACACAGATGAAACTTTGGTTAGTGTCAAACAAGTACCTTTTTACTTCAAACGTTTCTACGTGAACCATTGGTGGTTCGTACTCTTCTATGTTTATTCCAAGTTTTTGCCTTTCCTCCTCTTCTAACTTTTGATCATGCCACCAATAGGTATTATCCCCTTGCACTTTCTTATAATTTTCCCATATATCCTCCAACATATGTCCTTTCTTTCATATTCCTAATTCATATTCGTCTGCTAACTGGTCAATTTTGAGATCGAACATCCACTTATAGTCGTCAAAACTCCTTTCTCGCGGGTCTTTTACTAGATCTTCTTGAAAACAATCAATCAACCATGTTTTAAGTAGGGTTTTCTTTACTGGTTCGCTTACGTTTGTGTGTCCTACCTTTGTCAATAGCCAATCCTTGAAAGGGTAGTCCTTCGGTCTAGGATTGAGATTCTCTTGGACCTTGGTATACCTTGAAGTAGGAGTTTTTGTATTGTTGATACACCATTCTTTAAACCTCTCGTCCTAAATCAATCCTTTCTCTTGGTTTTCTCCGTATTTAACTAACAGGAATACAGGAAATGATAAACCGGCCCCGTTTATTCTCTTTCTATCATCATTATAGTAACAGTACCATATTTTAAGATCTCATTCTTTATTCATTTCATATACCTCATGGCCTCCATTACACTCTTTTATGTTTGGGTTACATGTCGGCCAAAATTTGAGTTCGCCTTTCAGAATTTGTTTAACCGAGTTACATGCTAGGGAGGTTTATATGAAATTTAAGTTTTCTTGGCTTCTTACGACTTCATCCTTGCTCTTGATTACAAAAATTGTTCTTATTATGCACGTCGTTGGTTTTCTCAACCCTAGATGATGCATCTGAGGGAGTATTAGAGGTTGCATTTATCATATAAATCTCCCTTATAGAGGTTGTGAAATTATGAATCTTTTTGTATCATTTTGAGGTAACTTCATCACTTCCAATTCCTAAGTAGATTTCTTTATTAAAACAACTAATTTTGCCGCATAAATGGTTGCTTAGAAATGGTCCGCCCAATATCATGGTTCATTACGTGTTTAACTATACCATACCACAAAATCTGATAGAATACAAATTTTATCGATCTTGACCAAGGATGTTTCACATACTATTTCGATAGGAGATCTTTGTCATATCTGCCATTTCAACGAGCATGTTAGTCTTC
The DNA here is from genome assembly GCA_026074375.1 of Tanacetum coccineum. Taxonomy (NCBI): domain Eukaryota; kingdom Viridiplantae; phylum Streptophyta; class Magnoliopsida; order Asterales; family Asteraceae; genus Tanacetum; species Tanacetum coccineum. The sequence goes on from BQNB010006858.1 coordinate 17,230, forward strand.
TTAAGTCCAGCTAATTTTAGGTGTTCGAAAATAGACATGGGTATGACATTAACGCTGGCGCCTAAATCCGCCAAAGCATAAAAATTTAAACTTCCAATAGTGCAAGGTAGGGTAAAATTCCTAGGGTTTAACTCTTTTGGTGGTAATTGACATGGCAAAATTTTTGGAGACACATCGTTTGTTTGGACAATTTGAGTGCATTTGTTAGAAGCGATTGATATCTCATGCCTTCCATTGTCGAGGGATGTCTTTTTGTCAGCGTATACTGCTTTACATTGGTCTAATGTTGGACTGTTTATTTCATTGGCAGCCTTGGTGTGAAATTCTTTTGTTAACTGCTTTATTTGGGTCTCCAAATTTTTGAGAAAAGCGGCTTGGTTTTGAGTATTAATTTCGTCATTCTCTTGGAGTTTCTATACCCATTCTTTAATCTTGATCCTTCTTCGCGTTGATTCCTCCAGGTGTGTAGTATCCAGGTGGGCCTACACGATACTTAGATCCATTACTAAAAGGTGAAGGTCATATGAACTCGCCATATTTAGCGTCCTCGATGCTTTTTACTTCCTCCTTGAGAGGGCAGTCTTTGTTAAGATGAGCTCCTCTGCAGTTTTAGCATCCTACTTGAATAGTGTGAACATTATCTTTTAGTTTCTTTATGTCTCGACCTAGGTTTTCTAGTTTGTTCACAATGGCAGCTATCCCTTCAGAATTACTACTACTTTCTATATTTCTACTGGATGACCTATCGTGCCACTTTTGGGAGTGGTCAGCCATAGTCTAAATTACAGTTAATGCTTGAACATGTGTCATGCCGGAAATTGGCCCCTGTGAGTCAAGCAATTGGCGGTTCAAGGCCACAAGACCGTTATCGAAGATGTTTACCTTTTGATGGTTATTGATGTCATGGGTAGGGCATTTATATAGAAGAGCCAATATACCGTATTCCCAAGCCTTGGTAATAAGTTTCGTCTCCTTCCTGCTTGAAGTTGCGGATTTCTTCAAGCTGCTTGGCAGTCTTTGATGGTGGATAACACCTTTGGATAAAGGCTTTCTTAAGGAGGTCCCAGGAATCGACAGTTCATAGAGGAAGTCTATCCACCCATCTCTTAGCGGCTCTAGTTAGAGTGATGGGGAAGACGCAAAGCATGATAGCATCATATGATACTCCAGGATTGTTGAATAAGCTGACGATATCTAAAACTCGCTCCACATGCTCATGGGAGTTTTCGTTCTTGTTTCCGAAAAAGGCGTCCTCCATTAATTCCTGTATGAATTAACTTTTTATTTCAAAGTTCACATTGCCTCCTATTTCTGGTTTAACCAGGCCCAGTGCCTGGTTTCCTCGAGTCAATGCTAGATACTGCTTCATAGTGACGTTATCGATTTCCCCCTCAGCCATTATGAATATCGAAATGCTTAGTAATAAGAAATCAAATTAAAACTAATTTTAGCTCCCCAGAAGCGGCGCAAAAAACTTGATGCGTAAATTATTTTAAATAATATTTACCATATTAAATTATAAAACTCATTACCGATACACACACTAACGTGCAGAGAACCCGACATTGTAGTGCAGTAGTTTGGTAAATCCGAGGTCGTCCCAAGAGCTAATGTTAAATAGTTCTAATTTGATTATTGTCACGTTTAAAAATGGTTTTAAGTTTGATTTTAAGAACTACGAAAAGTAAATGCAATAAAGTAAATAGATAGAAGAATTTAGGGAGAAAGGCGTGCTAACCTAACCATTTCACTACCAATGATACGATTACATTTTCCTGTGCAATGTTTAATTATAAGTTCTATTAGTGGTTCTAATGTCAACAAACCCGAATTTTCATTTGAGGTTTGTCCTATACTTACTCTGCAATCCTACATTCCCCTACGATCACACGAGCAGGGCGTCCAAGCTTGTAAGCATTTTTATAACGAATTTGATATAAAAATGTATAAATTATTTGATGTTATCAAATATCCTCCCACTTGACTTCTACTTGCCCTTAAGTAGAACCGTTTTGAATAATTCATAAAAATATTGTTCCAATTTAACTTGAAAATTTGAATTTATAAACTACTTTTGCTAGAAAACATCTAGGCCGAACACCTCATGAAAATGGGATAAAAAACACTCAACTCTCATTACTTAACTAAGGGTTTAATTTCGGGGTGATCACTCAATTGCACAGTCATAGTATGTATTCTATCATAAGCTTGGAAAGTACACAAGTCTCCACCAACTAGAATTAGGGTCTAAACAGTATCCAAGGCAACATGGGTGATATTTGGTTTATTGGGTGATATAAAGAGTAAGGATAGACATTGGATACACTTAAAATTGTTGTTAAGATAAAAACACAAAACAAATATTCTAAAGTAAACTAAGGTTGTCATAATTGTTGGGTTTTGAGATTTGATGATTACAAAACCACATATGAAGAAAAGAAGAAAGAATGGAGACAACAAAGGACTTAATGGTGCAATAATTTAAGGTTATCTTCATATCAAAGGGCTAGGTGTTTCTTATAATACCCAGCCTCTCTATAATATAAAGAGAGTTAAGTGAAAGTCTAGTAGTCCTTCTTAGTTAGATCTCTCCAATGAGAGTCTAATAGTTAGCTTATTAGCTTATGTAAAAGTTCATAGTCGACTGATTAAAGTCAAATTATTCATAGTCGACTGATTAAAGTCGAATAGTATATAGTTTATGAATAAAAACCTTGTTCATAACATCGTTGTTCTCATTTGTTATTTCGCTGCGTGATCAATGTTATGATATCCTAGATGGGCAAAACGATCTATGAAGCCTATAATTAGGTTTTAACAACAACTAGCTACTGTCCATCCAAGGTCTAAAAGTTTGAGTTCGAAAACTTGATCTTCAATAATGGGCTACTAGCTCTATTCTTTATACTTGTTGAGATGGCTTGGTTCAATAATATGCTACTAGCTCCACTTTTTTTTATTAATTTTATTTTGCACCATCTTTACATTTGTTAGCACATGTGTGGCTTTTTAGTTGCACCCTCTTTTCTTCATTTTCTTCATGATAAATATGCAAGTGCTACAGGAGTTTATATCTTTAATTATTGCCCCGCAACATCCGATATTATACGCACATCCCCTCACTTAAGATGAACAATGTCGAAAGTGATGATATAAGGGGGTCTTTATAGATCATAACGGATTAGTTTTCCACGAATGCATAAAGTTTTCGTTCCGATCCCCCAAACCATGGACTTAAGTAGCCAGAGATTTCAACACAAAGAAAATAAAGACTACATGGTAAGCTAAGGCGAAATGGTGTAACGAAACATATATCTTTTAAACAGGATTGGCTTGACAAGGTAATCTAGGGGTAACTTGCACTGGTAGTGAGCGCAACTAGGGTTTTACACAGGGAGGTCGACAAGTCAGTGTGACAAGCCGATAAACACACACACATATAGGCTTTTTGGGTGATTACAAAGAAGTTGGCTCTCTGAACAGTCTATTCCAACTACCAATTATGTCTTAACAAGAAGAACATGCCAAGTTCTAAAGACTACAATACTGCCGGCACAACTCATGTTATTTAGTGGATTTTATGTATAAAAGATGAAAATGGAATAATAGGCTTAATCTCACAAATTATTACAAGATAATAATGTGCTCGACAAAGATTTATTCTAGTTTAGTAAGAAAAACATGTCAAAATTTTAAAATTGGCACCATTTTTCAAAGAAAACTAGAAAATCGAAGGCAAATATAGGTCAAGTGGTAATTCTACTCCCATCCCCCCACTTGGTTTGTACAATGTCCCTATTGTACAATTAAGGAAATGAAATAATGAAATAAAAGTAGAATTATAGCAAAAGACTCCCTTGTTGTTGCATCTATTCTCGAGTGATAAATATGCATGGTTGACTTCTGCAAAGCGTCAAAAGAACAACCTCGTTTCCCCTAAATCACTAATACAAATAGCATTAAACGTTAATGGATAACTATACACTATATAACAATCTAACTCACATTCTTAGGACCTCACGGTGCATTTAGCAAATGTCAACAAGTTCTTTTAAACCACTGGAGTCCCAAGTTGACAAGTGAAGTCGAGGGTTTCTAGAGAACACACCCACAAAGTTTATTTACTTATACACGGTTTTTGAAAAGGTTTCAAACTTATTTTAGTTTTCAAAAAAGGTTTTACGATGTAACCATGGGATTGGTTACGCCGTAAACATGTGGTTTTAAAAATTTGAACAAAAAGGTTACAGCGTAAACAATGCAGGACATTACGCCGTAATTATATCTGTTACGGCATAACCTTTGTGGTTACGCGTATACAAAACCTTTATTGCACATGAAAACGAGTCGAGGAGACCTCGAATTCCTATTTCTTCGTAGAGAGGACCTGTAAAACAAAGTGAGAAACCAACAAAAACCAACTAATATGCAGAAAATAAAAGACGAGTTGTCTCCCGACAAGCACTTTTGTTTATTACCGAGTCTTTAAGTTAGACTCAAGACGTATACTACGTCTGTCGGTGGATCCTTCTTCCACTGTCCACTTCCTTACCGATCATATCCCTAAATCTTGACTCATTTTCTCTTCCCATTGGCAAGGCATCCATCAATTCTTTAGTAACACAGATGAAACTTTGGCCAGTGTCAAACGAGTATCTTTTTACTTTGAAAGTTTCTATGTGAACTATTGGTGGGTCATACTCTTCTATGTTGATTCCAAGTTTTTGCCTTTCCCCCTCTTCTGATTTTTGATCATGCCACCAATAATTATTATCCCCTTGTACTTTCCTATAATTTTCCCATATATCATCTAGTATATGTCCTTTCTTTCCTATTCTTAATTTGTATTTGTCTGCTAACTGGTTAATTTCTAGATCAAACATCCACTTATAGTCGTCAAAACTTCTTTCTAGCGGGTCTTTCACTACATCTTCTCGAAACCAATCAATTACCTATGTTTTGAGTAGAGTTTTTTTTACTGGTTCACTTACATTTGTGTGTCCTACCTTTGTCAATAGCCAATCCTTGAAAAGGTAGTCCTTTGGTCTAGGATTGAGATTCTCTTGGACCTAGGTATACCTTGAAGAAGGATTTTTGGATTGTAATACACCATTCTTAAAACCACTCGTCCCAATCAATCAATTCTCTTGGTTTCTCCATATTTTAACTACAGGAATTCATGGAAGTATAAACCGGCCTCGTTTATTCTCTTTCTATCATCATTAGAGTAATTATGCCATTTTTTAAGATCTCATTCTTTATTCATTTCATATACCTCATGGCCTCCATTACACTCTTTTATGTATTGGGTCACATGTCGCCAAATTAGAGTTCGGCCTACTAGAAATTTGTTTTAACACGTTTACAAAAGTGCGTGATAGTGAGGGTATATTAAACTTAAGTTTTCTTGCTTCTAACGACCTTTCATCCTTGCTCTTGATTACAAAAATTGTTCTTATTATGCACGTCATTGGTTTTCTCAACCCTAGATGATGCATCTGAAGGAGTATTAGAGGTTGCATTTATCATATAAATCTCCCTTATAGAGGTTGTGAAATTATGAATCTTTTTGTTCATATTAAAGGTAACTCTGTCACTTCCAATTCCTAAGGAGATTTCTTTATTAAAGACATCTATTTCAGCATGAATGGTTGCTAGAAATGGTCTCCCAAGAATCATGGTTTCATTATGTGTGTTTAACATTTTCATAACCACAAAATTTGATGGGAATAAAAATTTATCGATCTTGACAAGGATGTTCTTGACTATTCCGATAGGAGATCTTTTTGTCATATCTGCCATTTCAACGAGCATGTCAGTCTTCTTAAGTCGAGCTAATTTTAGGTGTTCAAAAATGGACTTGGGTATGACATTAACGCTGGTGCCTAAATCTGCCATAGCATAAAAATTTAAACTTCCAATAGTGCAAGGAATGGTAAAATTCTTAGGGTTGAACTCTTTTGGTGGTAATTAACATGGCAAAATTTTTGGAGACACATCGTTTGTTTGGTCAATTTGAGTGCATTTGTTAGAAGCGATTGATATCTCATGCCTTCCATTGTCGAGGGATGTCTTTTTGTCAGCGTATACTGCTTTACATTGGTCTAATGTTGGACTGTTTATTTCATTGGTAGCCTTAGTGTGTCTATACCTATTCTTTAATCTCGATCCTTCTTCGCGTTGATTCCTCCAGGTGTTTATTCATAAGCTCCTCTAAGCTTGACCTCTTTTCTCTAACTGGTGGGCGATTGTCCATGCGTGTGTAGTATCCAGGTGGGCCTACATGATACTTAGATCCATTACTGAAAGGTGAAGGTCTTCTAAACTCGCCATATTTAGCGTCCTCGATGCTTTTTTACTTCCTTCTTGAGAGGGCAGTCTTTGTTAAGATGAGCTCCTCTGCAGTTTTGGCATCCTACTTGAATAGTGTAAACATTCTCTTTTTGTTTCTTCATGTCTCGACCTAGGTTTTCTAGTTTGTTCACAATGGCAGCGATCCCTTCAGAATTACTACTACTTTCTATATTTCTATTGGATGACCCATCGTGCCACTTTTGGGAGTGGTCGACCATAGTTTGAATTGTCGGTAATGCTTGAATAGGTGTCATGCCCGGAATTAGCCCCTGCAAGTTAAGCAATTGGCGGTTCAAGGCCCCAAGACCATTATAGAAGATGTTTACCTTCTGATGGTTATTGATGTCATGGGTGGGGCATTTATATAGGATGTCATTATACCGTTCCCAAGCTTGGTATAATGTTTCGTCTCCTTCCTGCTTGAAGTTGCGGATTTCTTCAAGCTGCTTGGCAGTCTTTGATGGTGGATAGCACCTTTGGATAAAGGCTTTCTTAAGGAGGTCCCAGGAATCGACGGTTCCTAGAGGAAGTATATCTACCCATCTCTTAGCGGCTCTAGTTAGAGTGATGGCGAAGACGCGAAGCATGACAGCATCATGTGATACTCTAGGAATGTTGAATAAGCTGACGATATCTAAAACTCGCTCCACATGCTCATGGGCGTCGTCGTTCTTGTTTCCGAAAAAGGTGTCCTCCCTTAATTCCCGCATGAATTGACTTTTTATTTCAAAGTTCACATTGCCTCTAATTTTTGGTTTAACTACGCCCGGTGCCTGGTTTCCTCGAGTCAATGCTAGATACTGCTCCATAGTGAGGTTATCGATTTCCCCCTCAGTCATTATGAATATCGAAATGCTTAGTAATAAGAAATCAAATTAAAACTAATTTTAGCTCCCCGGCAGCGGCGCCAAAAACTTGATGCGTAAATTGTTTTAAATAATATTTTACCAAGTTTTAAATTTATAAAACTCGTTTACCGATACACGCACTAACGGGCAGAGAACCCGGTCGTATGTAGTGCAGTAGTTTGGTAAATCCGAGGTCGTCCCAAGAGCTAAGGTTAAATAGTTCTAATTTGATTATTGTCACGTTTGAAAATGGTTTTAAGTTTGATTTTAAGAACTACGAAAAGTAAATGCAATAAAGTAAATAGATAGAAGAATTCAGGAAGAAAGACGTGCTAACCTAACCATTTCACTACCAATGATACGATTACATTTTCCTGTGCAATGTTCAATTATAAGTTCTATTAGTGGTTCTAATGTCGACAAACCTGAATTTTCATTTGAGGTTTGTCCTATACTTACTCTGCGATCCCACATTCCCCTACGATCACACGAGCAGGGCGTCCAAGCTTGCAGTGGTTAAATTCCAACTACCCTTAAGACCAATCTATAATCTAAACCGATTATTAACCCTCTCTGAAAGAGTTCCCATACTTTTTAAGTATTTAACATGACATAGGCGGTAATCTGGTTAATTCCTACATTAGGGATAAATGTCAAGCTAACCTAGTACCCCACTAATCCCAAGTTCAACATGATAAGTCTAATATCAGGATTAACAAGATCTAAGCCACCTTCTATACTACCAAAACATGAGGATCAATGAAAGGCTATAAGGATATCTAACAAAACCATAATTGAACAGGAAATCATAAACATAACAATAGTAGATACATGGTTAGGCCAACACTAGGAGTGCTTAGCCACTCATGGTAACATCAATGCAAGAATTAATGAAGAAAGACATAGATTGAATCATCATAATTCTTATAGAAAATGAAATGAACGATTAAATACAATAAGTATGCTAGTGGTTTCTCCCTTGGACCTTCAGATGAAATGCTTTTAACTTTAGGGGTTTGGTTCACCCCTTAGAACTGTGTGTGAAGTGGTGGTGGTGAGTGATGATGAATGAGCTGGATGAGGGCTCTATTTATAGGCTTCAAAAGGTTTTTGGCTTAACCCTTATAGGACGTTACGCCGTAATCTTGCTACATAATCATCCGATCTTCTAGGCATAAAAGGATGTTACGGCGTAACCTTATCGCATATGTTACGCCATAACGCTGAGTCAGATACATCATCTCTTGTAGATTTAAATGTGCGGCGTAATCTTGGAGACTCTTTGCGTCATAAAGGGTGTGATGACTCATTTCTTCGTTATGAGATGTTACGGCATAATTCCTCGGGGGTGTTACACCCTAAAGTGCCTTGGACTCTTCACTTTAGTGCATTTCTTGTCCAAATCCCTTGTCTTTTGCTAAAATGCTCACTTGGTCCCTAAAAACTGAATATTAACAATTAAATAACATTTTCATATATTAATAGCATACTTGTAAGCATTTTTATAGGGAATTTGATATTAAAATGTATAAACTATTTGATGTTATCAGCAGGTTTCTAACTTTGCAGCCATGGCAGGTTAATCATTGAGAGTGTCCGTATCTTGGCGGGGCAAGTTAATGATTTTGCAGCCAAGGCGGATAAATCCATAACATTTGAACGGACAATACTTTGATTAGTAAAATAATTGGGTCTGAGTTTTGTAAGGCTTCCATGTGTGAACGGTTTGACAACTTACAGTTTTGTAGTTTCAAGGTATTAAACAAAAATTTTGTGCAAGTTAGTAAGCTGCTAATTAGACCCCAATACTGCTTTGGGCTTTGTGTTTTATTAAACAACGAGGTTTAAAACCCGCGCTTCGCCGCGGAGCGCGGGTTTGAAAAAGGTGAAAAAATAAATAAATAAAGGGTCGGAATTTTACCATAAATATTTCAAGGTACCATAAACATTTCAAGTTAGACAAACACAAAGCATGTATCAAAATGCAGTAAGCAAGCTGCACTGCCTTAAACTAAGTTACATCATACGACTACTTTTCCAAAATGCAGGAAACAATTCAAGCTGGACATTGTTTTCTGCCATATTGTGTTGCCATACTGTCTTAATCATGTCAGTTGTAATACTCCGTAAAAAATCAGGTAAATAATTAATTCCTATTTTATTCTTAATTTTACCCTTGCGTAAAATTTTATTTTTACCGTTTACCCAGTTCAGTAATTTTTAAAGTTTTCAATAATTTTGAGCTGTATTTCAGCTTATTCTTGTCTGCGTGATATCGTAATTTAATATTTCTATATTTTACCCCGGTGATTCATGATTTCAAATTCTAGCATTTTCCGTTTCGTTTCACGTTTACGTAAATTCTTACTAAAACCTCGCGTGTTAATCTTAAACTCTTACCTTTACTTATTTAAACTTACCTTAACTTTAATTAAATCTTTACAACAAATAGATCAAATATATATATATATATATATATATATATATATACTACCATAAATAAACAACCCATAACTAGCCCCCTATTTTCTTCAAAACCAAAAACAAGACATAAACACATATACCCTCTCTACATGCAAAAGTAGATCTCATCCACCTCTCTCTCCTCCTCCTTATACACCTTGCAAAGTTTGGTAGATCGAATAAAAGTTTAGAGTATGTAATTGGTGATTATCTTGAAGATTGATTGGGGTTTGGTTTAATCAAATAATTAACAATATTTGGAAGGGATAGAAACAAGTTTTGATTTGGTTTGGGTTGTTCTTTGGGTCCGAAAATCAGCCAAGGCCAAAGGGGTGTGTTTGTGTTTTGATTCAATTGCATTAATCACAATCTTGTAAGTTTTCATCTTTGATTCTTAATTTTCTTGTTGGATTTGACCATACATTTTGAACTTTAATTCTAGAAATTCATGAGTTTTGGGTTTATAATTGTGTTAAATAATTAGGTATGGCATTGTATAGGGTTTTAGAGGAATTAAAATGGTGTTTGGTTAGATTTTGAGATGGATTTTTTGGACTGTTTGAAACTAGCAGGTTGTAGGGTTGTTTGCGAATTATTTTTGATTATGGACACCTAGGAAAGTAAATGAGGTTGTAGATAAATGTTTAAGGTACATTTGGTGAGTTGGATTAATTTTTATCTCCATCGGATGAGGGAGTTATGGTCGATTTACTAAAACTAGTCGAATCAGACCCATAGTGTTTGGAAATGGAGCTTAACACCATGTTTTTTTGCAAACTCTTTGAAAATAAATCATGTCACCTGTATTGGACACTTATATGTACCACCTCTAACTGGTATCACTTTAATAGCATCCGTAGATTTCAAAACGCTTTCGTTTTCGTAAGCTACAAAAGTTTGTCACACTTGCTTTGGGACTATTTTGAAAAGTTAGATAGATTAGTGAGTATAGAAAGATTTTTTGCTTGGAGAGTTCTAGGAAAATCAATGGTGACCTAGGTATATGTCTTAAGAACACATATCCATTTGGATGGAGTGTTAACAATTTCGGATGGGTGAGTTATCGCCGATTTTCTAAAACTAGTCAAATCAGAGGTACGGTTGGAAATGAGGGCATAACTCCAAAATTTTGCACTAACTTTTTAAAATAAAAATGTGCTACCTATAGAGGACAATGGCATTTTTAGATTTCATTTTATGTCCATTTTGGTGAAGCGGTCAATTTTAGAAATAAATCTGCACATGTATTGAAGGGTAAAATGGTAATTTCACTCAGGTTTTGGAATTTCTGGGTAGTGGGGGCCCAAATATCTGGAAAATAGACTCATAATGCAACCTATACATTTTTGAAAAAACCAGATGTTTTTGATTTAATTTAATTATTTTATAAATTATTATTATATTTTATTATTTTAAATTTTTTGTTTTTATTAAAGATTATCGATTTTTATTTTTTATATTTATATCTATTACGGATTTTATATGAGACGACGCTTTCAAAAATGGGTAAAATTTCAGATATAATAAATATAATACATAGTTAGACGTAAAACTAAGGTGGTCACTTGTAGAAATTATTGGTTAAGATGTAAACTTAAGACACGTCTTAGAGATGATATTAGTTAAGATTTAGACTTGTGATTTGAGTAAGTTTGACCCAAAAAATTAAGACGCAATGCCATACTTATTTCGGTCAAATAAAAACATTTTATAAAATTTTCCTTTCTATTTCATTTCCAATTGTGTGTGTATTAGTTGTTTATTTTTCTAAGTTTTGCCATTTATTTTAGGTTGCACTTAGGAGGTTTGATTTACTTCAGATACTACATTGTATATTTTTCCGTTTCGCAAAAGGTGAGTTCATAGCCCCACCTTTTCTCTTTTAATGGTTTTCATAAACTATTTTAGGGGTGAGAATACATGCTCGTTTTGCTAAGTAAACTTATTGATTTCTACTACTTAAGCGTTACGTGACTATCTTTACAAAAGATTTTACTTGCTTACTACACGACTTCTAAAACATGTGTGATACATGGCTGTTTTCTTATGAACTAATTAAAGCTTGATCTGTTTACTACATCATTTAAGATCAATGAATTTATATATACGAAAACCATAAGTTTTGAACACATTATTTTTTTTACTTTGGATGCAAGTGGTTTTCAAATTGTATGCTATCCAGATTATTGCCTGAATATTATTGCCTAAGTCCCTTCTCTGCTACCTAAATCCCCTGTTTATCATGAACCGTTAATTGCTTTTGTAATAAGCTTGAGTGTTGTGGATAGATCTATTGGGACTGACAATCCCCGTCCGGATTTATGGTTTCTAGATAACCATGTGACGCATTTAACATTTGAGGTATTCTTGGGTTAATGCGAGAAAACCCTACTATTTATTGGTAAAAATCCTGTATAAGTTAGGTGTCATGAGCTTAGCGCAATAATATATATTTCATTTAGACTTGGTGAATTTGTTTCTCTTGTCTACATTACTTAAATCTCGTGGTCCACTAAACTGTTTGATTACAATAACATTACTAGATTTACTTAATCATTGTTTTATGATTAAAACATATGAATTCACTCAACAATTTTGTTGACTTTTTAGCATGTTTTATCTTAGGTTTATATTGCTCGGAGGGAAGCCACATGATGACATCAAATAACGTCTATTTTATAGCATCATTTATCTCATATAATTAACCCATTTTGTATAATTATTGCAAAGAATTGTTACTTAATCATTTATATTTGAGAATTGCAGTAATTATGGAATACTTGGTGAAGATTGACTAAAAGGCACGCATTCTGGAGCTTAAATAAAGATAGTTGAAGATTACTGTTCTGAAGACCAATGCGTCGTATCCATCAAGGAAGATACGGCGTATCTGTGCCTGCACTCACCAAAGACCATGAAGGAAACAAGATCCAATACCCCGTATTCAGGAAAGGCAATATGCCATATTCAAGCTATATGGGAATAAAATATTCTAGAAGATATCAAACGTGATCCCTATTGCAAGAAACCCACAATACATCATATCTAAAACTTTGGATACGTCGTATCGACACCGACTTTAAACCTTATAAATAGAAAACTCAAAAGAGAGTTTTAGGTGTGCAAAATCATATTCTCGATGCCTAAACCATAAAAGTCGATTTTCAGAGGAGAAAAAGGGCAGAAGAGGTCGAGCAACGCAATTAATTCCATAGGAGACAACGTTTAATTTCTTATACTGTTGTAATCGTTTAGTTTTTGGTATCATTCGTTAACTAGGTTAGTTTACCTTGGCTAAATCATTACTTTTGTATTAATTATGACATTTGAAGGCTAATACCTTCAGGTATTAGCCATTGTTATGAAGATCTTAATGTTTGGTTTGTTTATCTTAATTCCTTAATTTATCGTTGAATTATTGTTTCTGTTTATCACATGATACTTGTTTACATGCTTAAGTATGCGACCTATCATTCAACTGGGTCTAGTCCTACATATTTAATGCGTTGCAACTTCGGTGTTGTTTGGGCGTAGGCTAAGAGTCTAGGATAGCTCTCCATATAGTAATGCGTATAGGTGGAACAAATAAGATCGCTAATAACGTCTTGCTTTCCTTAATTAAACTGCTTGTACCGTTGTAGGTGGTGGCTTAGTACTAACTAATAATGTTCTGATCATTGGTATAGTTTGGAATTTGGACTACCACCTAGCACAAGTTACCGTTAAGCAGTAAGTGGGTAAAGTCTTTATGAGCTATGGTTCGTATGACATACACTGTGTCGTCATCTAGATGAATTATAGTCAATATATTAGGATGCTTTATACGGATGCGTTTAATTGTGACAGAATTCTATGTGTCTAGGTCTTAGGAAGAAGTAACGCCTACGTCTTAAGAATGACATGCCACCTCGAGATAAGTAATTATTGCACTAATAAACAAACCAACGTTCTGATTGGATTAATAATGGCTAATGCAAATTTCTTATATTTGGCTAGATCGCTCTTTTATCTTCTGTTAATTTGCTTGCGTGTGTTTTAGTGTCTTGAATTAGTTTTAGCCACCACAAAACATGTGCCAGTCTCTCAGGCTGAACCCCCTTATCCATTAGATTTAGGATTAACATATGTTTAGCATAGGTTTAGCATAGATTAGACTTACTTAGATTATAAAAACCAAAGTATTAATAAATTAAAAGATTTAACTTCGCTCTAAGTGTTCGACACCCTACTTACCATGAAACTCCCATCGATCGGGTACACTGCCTGTGAAAGTGTTATTTTTGGTTAAGTCGGCAATATATAAATTCAAAACTTGAATCACCAATCACACCCTAACTACAACACGTCAAGTTTTTGGCGCCGCTGCCGAGGAGTGATAATTAATCTTGATTTTTATTTGATATTTTGATTTTTAGCAATATATTAGATCTAACCTTTAGGATTAGTGTAATTTAGATTAGTGTATAATTTTGTATATTCTGTATATTTGCTTGTAAATTTGTGTGTTTAATTGTTTGCGTATTTAATTATTTTTCATAATACACTATTTTGGTCGATAAACCGATACGGCGTATCCACTTCCATTGGATACGATGTATCCAACTTTCTATCCAATATAGCATATTCGTTCAAAAGGATTAATACGGCGTATTCAGTTCCATTGAATACGGCGTATTGGCCATCTAATACAGTAACAAACCTAGTTTTTTGCATTTAATTCCCGTATATCTGTGTTTTCTTTCTCTTGAGCCCATCCTACAGATTGTTTATCCCTTGTTTTAGGTAGTGCATGACAAGAAGTTCAACTAAGGAACTATTTACGCCTTTCAAAGATCCAAAACAAGAATTTCAATCATCTAGAAAGCACTTCAAGACACTAAGTCTTAACGAATCAAGATTGCCTGATTTCGATCTATTTTCTGACCAAGAAGAATACTCAGAGGAAGAGGTTGCGGAAATAATGGCAGAAACTATGGAACAATACATGAGCAAAACTCGAGCCGACTATGGATCGGGAGTTGCTAGGCCTAAGATCAAAGACAAGGATAATTTTGAACTAAAAGGCCAATTTCTCAAAGAACTACAAACCAACACTTTCAGCGGTTCGGATCATGAAGATGCGAACAAACATATTGAGAAAGTTCTTGAGATCGTGAATTTATTCCACATCCCCAATATTACTATCGACCAAGAGATGCTTAGAGCCTTCCCTATGTCCTTAACTAGAGCTGCAAGTTATTGGCTAAGAAACAAACCATCTGGTTTGATTACAACTTGGGAAGATCTGAAGACAAAGTTTCTAAGCAAATTTTGCCCACCTGCTCGTACTGCAAAGAAAATGGAGGAGATCAACAATTTTTAGCAAGAATCGAACGAAAACCTCTATCAAGCTTGGGTTCAATTTAAAGAACTCTTTATGAAGTGTCCTCAACATTACTTAACGGAGATACAGGAGGTAGTCTTGTTCTATAATGGATTGGATGTTCCAACTAGACATATTCTTGATTTAAGAGGAGCCATACCATCAAAGACTGCTGCTGATGCTAAGGTAGCCAACCAAGAAATGGCTGAATACTCTTAAAAATGGCACAATAGAACATCAAGGACCAGGAGTGCTAAAACTTTTGACGGATTAACAGCTATACAAACACAACTCAATAATCTAGGAAGAGAGATCAAGAAAGTGAATGAAAAAGTCTATGGTGCTCAAGTTGGATGCGAACAATGTAAAGGACCCCATTACACCAAAGATTGCCCACTCAAATAAGAAGGGAAAACCCTAGAAGAAGCTTACTACACGCAATTTGGTGGACCTTTTCAATGAGGGGGATATAGAGCAGCAGCTCTAGGATTCTATCAAAGGAACAATATGAATCCTTCATACCAAGAATGAAGGCAATCTATGAAAGATACCTTGATCAAAGTTATGAGTGAATCGGAAAAGAGACACAAAGAAAACTCTAATTTGATTAAAGAAATCTGAGCTTCAACGGATGCTGCCATTCGAAACCAAGGAGAATCGATTAAAACTTTGAAAATCCAAATCGGGCAAATGAGCAAGGTACTATAGGAGAGAGGATTTGGAAGTCTACCTAGATCTACTAAAGCAAACTCAAGAGATCAAGTCAAGTCGATTTCCACTACTATTGAAGTTGATTCATACCCGATACGCTGTATTAGATCCTCCTAATACGCCATATCCACTGGACATAACCATGCACTAATGTACGAGGCAAGACAAACGACGATTCTGTTTCCAAGTCATTTGAATGGTTACTACTGTGAAGAAAATAAGGGATCACATGGACCACAATTCGCAGAAGCTTACTCTTAAGCTTCACATATCAATAATTCCATAGCCAGAAAGGAGAAAGACTCAGGGAGTTTCACTTTACCTTGCTTTATTAATAATGTTTGCTTTGATAATGCCCTTGTTGACTTAGGAGCTAGCGTTAGTGTTATGCCTCTTTCAACCTACCTTAACTTAGGATTAGGTGAATTAGCTCACACTAGGTTGACAGTTGAATTAGTAGACAGGACTGTGAAATATCCCAAAGGAATAGCTAAAAACGTACTAGTATGAATTGGTAAATTTACTTTCCCCGTAGACTTTATAATTCTAGATATGCCCGAGGATATCAAAGTGCCCTTGATCCTCGGAAGACAATTTTGTCTACCGCCCGTGCTAAGATTGATGTTTACAAAAGAAAGATAACTTTAAGGGTCAGGGAAGAGAGGATTGTTTTCACAAGTATTAAACCTGCTAGTAGTTTAATTAAGAGGGTCTACATGCTAAGTTTGAGAGAAAGAATAGAACTTGATTTAGAATCTAGGCTTATGGGAGAGACTTTGGTGTTAAATAAACCATTAGACCCTTTCTTGGAGGATTACATTGAATTAAATGATCTAAATGAACCATTTGAGCTTGGGAGGAATCAAGGTGATGATTTGATGCCCACCATTAAGGAATGTGAGGTAATTAAGGAATTTAGAACTAGGGATGATGAACTTAATGTTGGAATTGATGATTACCCTAGTCATTGCGACTATGATAAGAAGATCCATATAGATTGTGCTCACAACTTAAAGTTTTCTTGCATGATAGGATTTGAATTTACACACGCTAACTTTTTCCCATTATTGTATGTCAATGTGATGTCTAAAAAGTTTTATAATTCTATAATGAAAGATAAGATGGTGTACAAAGGGAATAATGTTGTAGGAGCTTTAATGAATGTGTCTATTTTTGTTGGAACCTTTTTTGTTGTGACGGATTTTGCAGTTCTAGAAAATATGGATGGTTATCGTGATGAAGGAATAGGCGATGTTATTTTTGGCGAACCATTTTAAGAGAAGTTGGAATTAAAGCAAGACGGTTCGAAGGGATGATTACCATTTACAATGGTAATGATGAAGTAACTTACCAAATGTTGAGATCACATCCGAGGTTTAAACACCATACTAATGAGCAATGCAATAAGATCCCACCATTACTGAAGGTAAGTAAAGAAGATGAGATGAATGGAATCTCGCATGCATATCAAAAGCTTAAGGGGTTCTTAAAAGGAGTATTGAACTTAGGATTCGATTATATTCGAAATGCAAAGACGGATGAATGGCTCACACGCGGGCACATTAGCGTGCATGAGATGGAATGAAGAGAAGTTAAAGAAAAGTCTAACTTAAAGACTTCGCTGTAAACAAAAGTGCTTCCTGAGAGACAACCTGGAATGTTATTTAAATTTATCGAGTCTATCTTCCCAGACATCAATACGACGTATCCGCTCCATACCATACGGCGTATTGATTGTCTGGACGTTATCAGTCTTTACTTTTTATACACTTTAAAAACATTATTGTCAGTTCTGTCGATACGGCGTATTCATGCACATGATACGGCGTATTCAACAGACTGACCCGTATTTAGATACTTTTTACAGGTTTCTCAATACGGCGTATCGATCTCCTGTACAGTTTTGTTTAGTTTAGTTTAAATTAATCGTAGGTATCAAGATAGGAATACACGTTTTTCCTATGTTTTATATAGGACCTCGTGAAAGAAATATCGATGAATATTGGTGGAGAATTTAAAAATCTGGAAGATCTTGAAGTGTTGGAGTCTTGAAACTTTAAGGCGGCTGTTCAACATAATCTTGCTCAATTAAACTCAACATGGAGAATCTACCGAGCAAATATCAGGGGAGTTTCTCATTCTAGAGGACGTTGTATAATTCGAGTGGGGGGTTGGAATGAGAATGTTTACTTTGTCCTAATTTTCAACACTAAAATGCTTATTTATGCTCAAATTTTATGAAATTTCAAGTTTTCTTTTATGAATTCTTGATACATAACCCGCACACAATAACCCTTGTTAGATATTGTGAGGATTTAACCTATCCATTTCCAAATGTTTACCTAAATTCCACAAAATATGAGTGTGCCGGTGATGTAGTAGACTTTAGAACTTGGCTTAGTATATCTATTCGAAACCGCAATAATGAGTACTTTGGCTTAGATGGTTGTGACTTGTTTTATGGGAAATTTTAGGAGTACACTAAATCGCCTTTACTTAGTTGCTTATTTAACTACTAACCGGTAGTTAACCCCTGTAATAAAACTTTGTTTACTCTTCATTTAGAGTAGTTACCCCTGATTTACCCCATAGAGCCAATCCTTTAGGAACTACACTAATTATTTGTTTCGTTACACCTTTACACCTTAGCCTACCCTGTTAGATTAAGTTTATTTTACAGTTGCTAGTTGCTTAAAGTGTAAAGTTTGTATTTCCAAGTTTGTAGCTATTTTTGGTACGGTTGGAAGAAATTTGCACATTGCAAATGGGAATGTATATTATAGTCAAAACTCATGTATTTTTACTACCATCGTAATTAATGGTATGTCCGAAGAACGAAGAATTATTGATGGAATTATCCAATTGATTTATGATCGTTTGAAGATGCTGAAATACACCTGAGTTTCGTAGTATAGTGTTAGAAAAAAAAATTAGAAAAATCGCAACAAAAAAGAGAAGGAAGTTTGAAGATAATCGTTTCGCAACTACCGAAGGAATTACACGAAGGATTGATTATTCGTTGATACAAATCGACGATGTAGAGTATTGTTATAATGTGGAAGTTATCGCCATAATTACCTGGTAAAGTATGTAAGTATGGGATGATTTGGAAGTTGACCGTTTTGGAATGCCCAACTTAGGTTGTTGTTTTTGATCTATGATCAAGACGTTGTAAATAGTTGTGTCTTTATCATGGTAACGGTCGGGAAAAAAGTGTCTAGCAACTTGTATATTAGACTTAACGTATTTGTTTCGTAATTTTTATTTAACAATAATTTAATTCCCTTTCCTAATCATTAACCAGGGTTTTTATGCGATATGAGGATTGTGATTCGAATCGTGCATGTTTATTTTTGTCATTACGGCCATGTATGCATGTCTCAGCTGCCTTCTTGGTTTATTATTATTGGTGAAAGTTAGAAGATCCACTACCTATATCATTCTTTCTTCATAAGTGGTTAAATTTCAATGAGCGATGTGATTTGAACACACATGTTTATTCCGTCGTTACAGCCAGTATATGTGCTTTAGCTGTCTTGTTGGAGTGGTACTTTTGGTTGAAATATTGTAGAAATGGTTCAACCCTAAGGCCTTATCTTAAAAACCGTACTTTAAACTTTATAAAATCTTGTTTTCCTCTAGCTTTAGCGTGGAGATGTGTATCCTTGCCATGCTTATGATAGAATATCGTCACGAATGAGCAATTGGAACGATTTAGTTTACATGTTACACCATAGATTAGTTGAGTGATTTGAGTGTTTTCATCTTCCTATTTTGTGAGGTGTTTGGTTGTGTACTTGTAATAGATTAAATAAATGCTTTAACGGAAAATATCCTTAGGGATACATTTTTATAGACTTCTAAAGGCTACTTGAGGACAAGTAGGATTCAAGTGGGGGATATTTGATGACATCAAATAACATCATATTTATAGCATCATTTATCCCATGTATTTAACCCATTTTGTATAATTATTGCAAAGAATTGTTACTTAATCGTTTATATTTGAGAATTGCAGTAATTATGGAGTACTTGGTGAATATTAGCAAAAGGCGCGCATTCTGGAGCTTAAATGAAGATATTTTGAAGATTTACTATTCTGATAACCAATACGCCGTAGCCCATCAAGGGATGATATCGGCGTATCCGTGCCTGCATCACCAAAGACACAACGGAAGAAGATCAAATACGCCGGTTTCCTGGAAGATGTCAATACTACCGTATTAAAATAGTATTGTATGTGAATATTCTGGAAGATATCAAACGTGGTCCCTACTCAAAGAAACTCCAATACGCCGTATCTAATCCCTTAGATACGTCGTATCAAACCGACTTACAGACCCTATATATACAAAACTCAAAAACGAGTTTTAAGTGATGCTAAAATATATTTAGATATCTAACCATAAAAGTCAATTTTCAGGGAGAAAAAAAGAGCAGAAGAGGTCTTGCAATGGCATTCCAAATCCATAGACGACAACGTGTAATCTTCTTATACTTTTGTAATCGTTCTGTTTCTGGTATTCATTGTTAACTCGGTTAGTTTACCCTTTTTTCGGCTAAAAACAATTACTCTTGTTTAATTATGATGTTTGAAGGTTAATACCTTTGGTGTATTAGCATTATTATGAGATCTAAATGGTTTCGTTTTGTTTATATCTCGAATTGCTTAATTTCTCATTAAATGCTTGTTTATGTTTTATCAATTCATACTTTTTACGTGGCTTTTGTATGTGACCTATCATTCACACTGGATTCTAGTGATCGGACCAAGTTTTATAGAGCCGGGATAGCTCTCCATATAGCTGGATCAGATAGCTCTCCATATAGTAGTTTATACATCTAGAATCATAGGATCACAAGTATTGTTCTTCAAAAATCATGCTAAGGATACACTTCTGGCTTAACTAGTTAAAGAAAACTACCTTTGGTTTATTGAACATGTTGACTAGTAGGAGAATCTAGATAATTCAACAAATAATGTTCTGATTCAATCGGATAGTTGGATAAGTAGACTACTAGTGTATAAATTACCATTAAGCAGTAAGTGGGTAAAGTCTTTATGAGCTAGGGTTTAACAAGATCACCATTGCTTTAATCCCTAAGATAGATTATAATCAGGTAATAAGGATGCTTTATGCGGATGCTTTAATTGTGACAGAATTAATATGTCTAGGTCTTAGGATGAAGTCCCGCCTAAGTCTAAGAATGACATGCCTCTTCGAGATAAGTAATCATTGCACTGAATAAACAAACCAACTTCCAATCGGATTAATGATGGCTAGTACAGTTTTCTATCATAAGGCTCAACCGCTCTTTTATCTTCTGTTAATTTGCTTGCGTGGGTTAAAGCTTCTTGAATTGATTATAGTCACCAAACAAACCCGTGCCAGTCTCTCAGGCTGAAACCCCCCTTTTACCTGTTAGAATTAGGATTAGAACTAACATAGGATTAACATAGGTTTGACTTAGATTAGAATTAACTTAGATTAGATAAACCAAAATATAAATAAATTAAGAGATTTAACCTCGCTTCAAGTGTTCGACACCCTACTTACCACGAAACTACCACCGATCGGGTACACTGCTCGTTAAAGTGTTATTTTTGGTTGAGTCGGCAAAATATAAATTTAAAACTTGAATCATAAAAATATACACCACACAACGACACATCAGGGTGCTGGGGGGGGGTTATGTTTATTATTATTATTATTTTGTAAAAATTTTAATGTGTCTATTAAAGTGTAGGTAAAATGTTTTGTGTATAATTAAAAAGGTAAGGTAAAAGGTATTTTATAAAAACTGTAGGTAAATTTTGTTTGTCAAAAACACGAGTTCGGCTAGAATACGAGAAATAATGTCGGAGTCTAAAAATACATAAAAGTATAGAAATTAAAATCTACAAGACGTGCAATGGATTACGTGACGCGAAAAGGCGTACGACGGATACAAAGTCGTTGATTAACTCGCAAATCGTCGCGAGATGAAAATATTTCTAAATCGCCCAACATAAAATACGAATATCTTTATTCGGATAAATAAAATAAATTTTAAATGTCGATGTTCGATCATACGAATTTTTAAAATATTAAAATAATAATATTGACGAGGAATTGGGATCATTGCACACGTCAAAATTCTCAGGATGTTACATTCACCCCACCTAGGGAGCAACGTCCTGGCGCTCTACTTGATGTACTCATCCCAAATTCACTCGTAGTGAAGTGAGGGATCTCATTCTCGAACGGACTCACACGTTCTTCACGTGACGGTTACGCGACGTTGTCAACACAAAATGCACATTGTCAACCGGCCTCATCAAAAGAGAACATATCGGTTACGGAAAATAATTCGGAGTATACATAACTTTGACAAACATACCACAGTACTATTCACACACGATCAAGCAATTGCCATACAAATTGATTTCACATCATTCCATGCTTGCTAAATAGTCAAGCCACATCAATCTCGACTTGCTCATTGCTAAGTCACAACCAACAAAATGTAATGCTTGTTAATTATCAAGCCATGAATATTCTTCACGATGCCGCATCCATCAAGCTCAATCGTCACCGACTTGGCGGCCAAATCGTGGGGACCTCTCGAGCTTACTCACAAGGTACAACCACTCGAGAGTCCACAAAATGTCTCGACTTATTTTACGAGCACCAAAACATGGTCATTCAATGATGACACCTCGAGCTCGCACACATGTACGACCACTCGACAACGTCTCGTCATATTTCAACGAGCCCAAAAACATGGGTAGGCGTTACCCCGCTCCAAATCACATTGTATCACATTAAGCAATCACACCAAAGTGGCGACATAACGCCCAAATTTAACAAGTAATATCACACATAGTTTCACATAATTTCAACTGCGGTACCTCCGCTATAAACCATGAAAGACCAATAGAGATGAGTCGAGCATCTTGGACTCGTGACCCGAGTTTATGATGACGACGAACTCAATTGTCTCTTATATGCTGATCGTCCCCCTCGGGAATGGTGACAGACGTCACCATTGGGCTCCATTAGGGTTTCAATCCTTCACTTGGCTCCATGCAACATAGGTTCTTTCAGTCGAGGGGTAAGAATCACTACACCCAACCATAGGTCAAGCATCGTGCGGGACTCTTCACCAATCCTTGATGATCCACACCATATGTCGAACCGATTTTTGCCCAAAACTTTCGTTATTTCATCCGTGGAAGAATGTCTTCTTCAAGGTTATCAGGTTAATACAACAAGAATGACTCTACATTGTGAACGTAGAAAAAATATCACCTTTACGATCGGACTGTTTAGCATTTACAAAAATATCTAAAAGAAATAAATAATACATAGTTGATGTAGGAGAAGTCTTCTCTACTAGCCTTGGAGCTATTAAAACTCAGCTTTCATCCGTTTTGGCAATCTTTTGACCTCAAGAAGATTCCTTCTCAGTGTCGGTTTCAGGTTTCTTGGTGTTCTATTACCAATCCAACCTTTTTCATGCATCATTCGTATGGTAATTTCTTTTCGAAATGATTCGGTCACAGTGACTTTCTAAGTCAACACCACGAAAGAGGGATTTCAAGGAATACAAAAAGGAAGGGAAGAGATGAGTTCAATTTGCGAAAACAAGCACGAGACTCTTCTATGTAGTCGAGTCTGGTAGGATTACTTGTATAGAGATCCACAGTTTGGGTAAGAACACTTTCTCTTCGAAAGGTCCTACTCGAACATTAATCCAAAACCAATGTTTTAAAGATGACGATTCATCCGACATAGTGTGGTTCTTCCTAAATTATGCATAGTTGGCCAGGCTATGCCTAATTGAGGACCAAACGACGACATGTCCATCCTCGTCAAAAATTATTACGAACCATACACTCAAAGTTATTCTTGGAAAGAAAGAAAATCATTTGACACAGTAAAAGAAATTATTTACTTACATTTCGAAAAATGTTTTAATTATATAGACACATAATATATACAAAGTGTTTAATTTATGTAAGTATATTTTGTTTTGTTTTATTGTAAAAATCGACACAAGTTTGTATTTTATTTTATTATATATATAAAACATTTTATATTTTATTTTATTTTGTAAAACGGTTTATATGACAAAATCGACACAATTTGCACCGCGACATTTATTCAATCATATATAGGTATTTAATTGTCATAATAGCTTATGGTTTGAAATCACCAGGTTATTTTGATTGAGCAGATCATGAGGTTTAATTTATTGTTGTTATGTTATTATTTGTGCTTTATTATTTGTTATTGGCATTTAATTAATTAATTATCTTTTTGATTATTAATTTATGATCTCGCTGTTTATGGCTTTCTTTATTATTTTATGTAGTGCATTTAAGTGATCCTTGTGCCCTGTATTTGTATTAAATTAAGGTTGCGAGAATCTAAGTGTAAAGAGACCCTCTCACTCAACCGTTTTCAATTCTTCAATTGAAAGACCAATATTCATTGGTGGTTCATCTCTGACGATAAAGATGATCCCTTAATTTTAATACTTTGTTAAGAGTGCAAGCTAATGAGGAGACCACCTGTTTAGGATTAAAAGTATCTCATAAGATAAGTGGAATTTAGATTGCGGGTAAACAATGCACTTGAGATCATAGTAATTAATTGTGTTCTTCCGTTCTAGTTGTCCACTACTATACCAATTCCCTTTTCGAAAAACTAGGCTTACCACTAAAACAACTCCACAATAATCTCAATTATTTCAAACATGATTTCTTTCCTGCTTTCTTAGGTAGATAAATAAAATCAATTAAACAATTAGAGACACAAACCGTTCTTTGGGTCGACACCCGTACTTACCAACCACTATACTATACACGATAGGGTACACTGCTCTTTAGTGCGTAGGCATAGTCGAGGTAGTTAGGGTTTTATAAATGTAAAACCTGACGTAGTTTTATTTAGAATAAATTACGCATCAGTATGCATCTATGAATGCCTTGATTTTGACTTCTTAAAACCAAATCTTAAGCATCTATCGAAGACCCACATAGGCGTGCTCCAAACATGGAATTGTAAGCCCACTTGTCATGGGGTTAGTTACATCTTTAAATGCAGATCATTCAAGAGTCAACCTTGGTTCTCGCGCACTTCACATCCAGTTGTAACACTTGTTTGAAATCCGGATAATGCTACAACATCCTACACGTGGACGGCTGTCAAGGCTTTCCTCACCAACTATAAATTCTTTGCCCTAGCCTCTACTCTTCCTTTTACCGTCCTGTTTACCTTTCTCCTTGTTTTCTTCTAATTGTTGTGCAACCCTCTCTAAGGTAAGAGAATAATCGTCTTCTTATTTACTAAGAGCGCCAAAGATTCTATAGCCATTCAAACTTGCAAACTTTCTGAGGAAGAGTTCAATGAATTCCTTGCACTCTACTCCATTCCTTCTTCATACCATGTGATTCTTCCTAAATCCAACCAAACTATTCTCGATGCTCCTCCTGGATATGTCGGACTGTACACCCATTCATTTTCTCTTGCCAATCTTAGGTTTCCTCTCACTAAGTTTTTATAGTGAGGTTCTTGAATATTTTCAGGTTCATATATCCAGACTTAACCCTTTTGGTTGTGCCAAGCTTACTACCTTTGTTGTTATGTGCAAAGCTTATGGTTGTGAGCCTACCGTCGAGCTCTTTCGAGGGTTCTTTAATTTGTGGTCGGCTGGTAAATGGTTGACCTTCGCCAAAAGGCCTGAGAAGCACGTTCCTCATTTGTTTCCCAAAGTCATTACCTATATCAAGGGTTGGAAAGAGCGATTCTTTTATGTTCAAGACTTCATCGTTCCTGCTAAATACCCACAACTTCTTCTTGCACAAAAAAAATTCAATTCAAAATCTTACAAAGATAAGCTTCCCCTCGATATTGAGCAAAACCCTATGTTCCAACGCCTTGGCGTTATCCTACGAGCGTTCATGTTTTTCCAGATCCCATCCTTTTTTTGGCTGGCCTCCAATCTTCGTGGGAACATGGCCAACAACGACCTGTGATCTTAGTGGGTGACCAAGGTATTTATCTCTCCAATTTCCTTTTTTGTCTTTCTTTTATGCTGATATATGATTTACTTTTTCTTTTCTTTTAGGAACTTCGTTTATGCTGAGGATGAAGAGGATTTGTCCTTTCTACCCAAGGAACCTTCTCCAGCCTTCGGTACTGGTTCCTCATACATGTCAGTCAATATAGAACCTCTTATGACTGACGAAGAGCCTGTACTACAGCCGACTGAGGCTATGACAGATTCTGGAGGAATCCCTAAATGTGAATTGTTTGTTGTACATCCTGAGAGTGTAGCTGCTCGTATGAAGAATATGAAGTTCAAGACTAGTAGAGGGTCATCTAGGCCTCCTGTGAAGAGGAAACTTGCTCCTGGATCTTCGACTGCTCGTGCCACTCATGCTACGACTTCTGCTTTGAAGGATGATGTCTCTTTTATAATAATATCTGATGAAGATAAAGGTAAACTTCCATCTTTTAAGTTTGTCTCTATTGTTTTTGCTGCATCAGGAGCGTACCTAATGTTTTACTTTCCTTTTTTGTTTTGTAGGCCTCTCTGATGTTCCTAAGCTTATAGATGCTACTGCCTGTCATCTTAAGATTTCAAATATTACTCCTCCAGCTTGGAAAAACAATTTGGATAATTATATGGACTTGGAGTTGTTAGATCTTCATGACCGCTGTTATGCTCAGCAAGCTTTTGTTGATAACGATGTGAACAGGAGATCTCGTGAGTTGCTGGGAGTCATTAAGAAGCTTAGAGGTGAGTGTGATGTGATCAAAGAGAAGGTGAGAGCCCAAGAGGAAGATTCTAAGGGTCTCCGAGCGAAGTGTGAAGCTGCCATGTCCGACTTCGAGAAGAACCCAACCGTGGTTGCCTTAAGGGAGAAGATATCCACTTTGTCTTCCGAAGCAAAAGAACACAAGCCCAATCTTGATAGGATGATGTTGGAGAGCCAAAAGTGGGCAGGTTACCAAGCTAACCTTTCATCCTTGGAGTCACAGGTTGTGTCGCTGGAAGCTGAGAAGGCATGGTTGGAGGCTGTCGAAGTGTATCTCCGAAAGGAGGTTGATGATGTGAGGTGGGATAGGATGGAGGTTATCTCGAAAGTAGTTCCTTATGCTGCTATGGAACTTATCTATGGTGATGATTTGGGTAGCTTAGCTGGCAAGCTTGTTACTTCTGCTATCGTTTATGGGAGATGTAAGGCTTTTGAGCAGGTTGCAACAATGAAGGAGCCCTTCGACTTGAAAAAGGTAAAAGGCTATCGTTCTTCATATAAGAAGGAACACAATCAGGCTGGTAATGATCTTGCTATCACAACCTTTCCTTGGTTATTAGAATTTGTAGCAGATCCCTCGACTCCTGTTGAAGTCTTATTGTCGAAGAAGCCTCCATCCATTCAAAAGCCTGCTCCCTCGAAGACTCAATATCTTGTTGCCTCTTCCCAGAAAGCTACTCCATCCTATGTTTTAGCCTCTAATATGATGTCCCCGCCTGCTGATACTTCTGTTGTGAAGCCCTCGTCTTTCCAGGTTGAATGAAGGTCACCATGTAGGTGATAATTTGGTCCTTAAGGGTGGCATGTACCCTTGAAACAATTTGGTGTGACTCAGGCTTTGGCCTTAAGACAATTTATTATTATTTATAACAATGGTTCATGTAGGCCATTGTTTGAATAGCGTATGTTGGCCTTTTTGGCTAACTTTTAATATAGGGAATGGGTCCCAAATTTTGTGATATGTTTGTGTTCCTCTTATGTGAGGATTTGGGGGACTATAGTCTGACCCCTTATCTTTCTAGATAATAACATGCTTCATCAAGCGAAGGCTCATGTGTGGCCTTAATATATCGACTAGTTGTCGATTTTTCAAAATGAAGGGTTGCGACCCGCTTCATTATGTCCCCAAGGCTTCAAGGGAAGCAATGAGGAAAGTTAACGTGAATTGTTTTGGATGTTTATTTTTCGTAGGGCTCATGTGTGGCCTTACATCATCTTTTCATCGTTGAACTTAGTAATATGAGGCTCAAGTGTGGCCTTGATATCTTTTGTTATAAGTATCGTCACAAAATCCTTCACTATGTCCTCAAGGCTTCAAAAGAAGCAATGGGGAAAGTTAACGTGAATTTTTTGGATGTTCATTTTTTTGTAGGGCTTATGTGTCGCCTTTTTACGGGGGGTTTTTTTCCCATATTTCTTTCATCGTTGTTGAAACTTAATAATATAAGGTCTAAAAGAGGGGTATTGGGCTTATTTCTTTTGTTATAAGTATCGTCACAAAAGATTTGGAGTAAATCCGTTTCATTAGTAGTGTAGAAAGATTTACATCATCTCACGTATGAACACTTAGTTTGCTAGACTTTTTTCAAATAGTCAAAACAATGACTTCTGTTTAAATAAGAAAGACTGTAAAAGGTAAGTTTTACATGTAAAACTTACGAAGGCTTGTACAAACTAAATGTACAAGCCTTAAAAACTAATAATATTGACATTAAATGTGTGATTATTAATTTCATTGAATGCTAATTGTTAATTTGAAAGTTCAAATTAATAGCCTCATGCCTATATAAATCCATTATACCAATGACACAATTCTCATTTACACATCTCTCTTCTCTAACCACCGTCGGCTGCCCCCCACCACCATCGGTTGCCGCCCCACCGCCGACAGCTGTCACCGCTCGCCACTGTCGCTAAAATGTTTTTAGGTACTTTTTAATAGAATTATATAATTTGGCATGTTTTGAGGGTTTTTTGTTATATATTTTGAAGGTTTATGTTTTCAAATGTTTTTTTATAGATGGAACGAGTGTTATGATAATGAAGATGAACTACAATCATTTAGGCATAAGGCACGAAAACAAGATAAAGTATACGATGAACGTGAAGAAAGCTGTTGGATTCTGCATCTTTGCACCGGTATATTCTATCTGAAAGGTCATGAAGGGGTGATGAATAAAGTTCTTGATGGTGCTGCAATCTTTGCATCTAGTTATTGGCTTAGGAACAGCGACATGTATCGAGTTTAATTACTCTTATCAGTATTTTAGGACGACAATAAACGTTACATTTAAAAGATACATTTTTACGTGTGTATGGTACTTGTGTTATGTAACTTTTATAGACTAACATTTAAAAGATACATTTTAGTCTATACATAATTATTCTAGGCGTGTCATATTTTAGTATGTTTATTTTAGACGTATTATATTTTTGGCATGATTAGATTTTCATTAATCTCTATTAGCTGGATCCTTAGCTGGACCCTAAGCCCAGGAACATCTTTTTCCAAAACTGACCCCGGGCAACTTGGCTACTGGGCAACCATGGAAGAATTTGTCAAGTGTCCTGTATGTGTAAGGTATAAATACTTGATATGTTTTTGGGCAACGTCTACTTTTGGGGCGAATTGTACTTAGGGCAACTGGTTAAAATGTAATGTCACTCTAATATTTTATTTCGAAAAAGTCTTACACACAAGTACAATTAACATGGCGCAACTTGTACCATAGGGAAACCAAACTAATTTTATTGGGGCAACTTTAATAAGTATTATCTTTTGTTTGTATATGTAAATATGCACACATGTTTTTATACACACTTTACTATGTGTAAAAATATTTTTACACACAGCTTCATCATCTCCCTCCCTTCCATCTTCTCCATCTTCCATCTTCTCTATCGTCCATCTTCTACTAAGTGTTGCCGACCCGTCCTTTTCTCCATCTTCTCCATCGTCCCCAAGTCTTCCATCTTCTCCCCATGAATGCTTCTCTTATTGTAAGCTTTGGCCAGAATTTTTGAACATGACTATCGCCAGATCCATAATGTGGTATAATAGGGTACGTGATTTCATTTCTTATTTTCAAATTATCAAACAATGGCCGGATCGGAAAACGAACACACTAATTCTTCATCTTCCGGCGAAGAAGAAGAAGAATTAGAATCAACCCAAGGGTCAGATTCTGAACATGAATCTGAACCTGAAAAAACCCCCCAAAAACAAACCCTAACCCCAACTTTATCATCTTCTGATGACTCAAATTCCGCCGACGGCGAGACTCCGGCGATAGCTCCGGTGAAAGCGGTCGAAAAACCCACATTGAAAAACCAATCAGCTTTACCTGCCGTGGTCAAACGCCCTGCGGCCGAGATTGACGGCGAAGATGTGAAGAGGGCTAGGAAAGAGACGGTGATTGCTGTGGCGGCGCCAGATTCGGTGAACGGCGTCGGCGCCGAAAGGAAAGACCCGAAACAGCTTTTTGCGAGGCTGTGGAGTGAGGAGAATGAAATTGAGTTAATTGAAGGTATGCTCAATTATGTTAATGAAATCAAGAAAGATCCAATTGTTGAAATTAATGATTTTTATGAGTTTGTAAAGGGTGATGTTCATGTCGATGTTACGACTAGTCAAATATTGAATAAGGTTAAGAGGTTAAGGAAAAAGTACGAGAATAATTACGCGAAATTTGAGAAATCAAATAAAGTTAAGTCCTTTTTGAACCAGCATGAGAGGAGAATGTACGACTTGTCGTAGAATTTATGGGGGAGTGATGGGAATAATAATGTAGCTAAGAGTAGTAAGAGAATCACTACTACAAAAACAGCTTTTACCCACGGACTTTTCCCACGGAAAAAATCTCGTGTGAAATTTCCCACGGAATACCCACAAATTACCCACCGAATTGGTGACAAAATTTCAGTGGGAAATATGTGGCAAATTTCTCACGGATTTTCCACTATTTACACACTAAAGTGTTGACCAAGTTTTCGTGTGAAATCCGTGGCAAATTTCCCATAGATTTTCCACTATTCTTATTGATTCGACATCCGTGAGAAAATTCTGGCAAATTTCACACATATTTGCCACGGCTACAGTTATGTGGCAAATTTTATCTACATTAATTATGGATTTCACACGGTATTATCTAATAAAGCAACAATTAGATAATAATATTTTGTGTGTAAGTATACGAACTTGTATACGCCTTAACATGTAACCATATCGTAAAAGTAAAAGAAAACGAATATGTCCGTGAGAAAGTCGTGGGTAATTTCTCACAGATTACCCACCAAGTTGATAAATCCATGAGAAATACGTGTGTAAATACCCATAGATTTCCCACAAAAATATCGCCTTTATGTTTCTGCCTACTTACACATTCCCACGTTACTTAGTATGCTTATATATGTGTTTTTAGTTTCATATTATATGTGTTTATTAACGTAACTATTCATGTGAGTATCGCAAGTATACGTGTTGGTTTAGGTATAACCTTTTGTGTAACAAATCATTACGTATGTATGAATATCTACGCGTGTGTGTTCCACATGTCCGTTTATGACATTCATTGTATCGATAGATGTTTTGTATGTAAGTATACGAACTAGTATACGCCTGAATGTGTAACCATATCGTAAAAGTAAAAGAAAACGATTATGTCCGTGGGAAAGTCGTGGGTAATTTCCCACAGATTACCCACCAAGTTGATAAATCCGTAGGAAATACGCGTGTAAATACCCACAGATTTCCCACAAAAATATCGTCTTTACGTTTCTGCCTACTTACTCATTCCCACGTTACTTAGTGTGCCTATATATGTGTTTTTAGTTTCATATAATATGTGTTTGTTTATTAACGTAACTATTCATGTGAGTATCGCAAGTATATGTGTGGATATGTACATGTGTGTGTTCTGCATGTCCGTTTATGACATTCATTATATCTATAGATGTTTTGTATGTAGGTATACGGACGTGTATATGCATGAACGCGTAACTATATCAAAAAAGTAAAATAAAATGATCCACTACAAGATTCACTACAAGTAAATAAGGTTTTAAACATTGAGTACTATTAGGCCCACTAAAAACTTTTTTTTCATCACAAACGAGTTGTGTCGAAGTAGATTTCAAGCTTGAGAATTAACTTGTTAACTGAGCTCGAGCTCTATAAATAACGCTAAAAGTGACTCAAGCTCCATCTTCACAAATGTTAAACGAGCTGAGCTTGACCTTTATCGTCTTGACCTTTATTGTCTTAAAGGTCAAACTCAAACAGGTAACCTCACACATATGAGATTAACAACCACTCATGGATGGCCTAATGACAAAGGGGCTTGTGATTATGACTCTAAGATGTGTGAGGTTACCTTGTTTGAGTATGTGTAACGATGAGTTAAAACCCAATGGATTAGTCGGTCAAAAATATGTTACTCTAAAAAAAATATATACGAGACTAACTATTTTCATATAAACAATTATCTAAATAAATTCATGATAAAATTTGTATATGATTTTCATCATTAGTTGTCTACTATAGAAGATACATACTACTACTGTAATTTTTATAATCCCTCCAAATAATAAACTTTCTCCCTCTTTAACATTTCACTTGTCCCGCTTTTATTTTTCACCAAAAATCAAATTATCCTTCCATGCTTATCAACCTCACATCTCACATCTCAAACTCAAACTTATCTACTCTCTCTGGGTATTCAACCATACCAAACACATCTCTATTATTGATCCTTGCTAGTCACCTCCCACATCCTCGCCCACCACAGGTCATAGCGATTCGTACTCGTCACTCCCTATTTCAAGTTTATATATCCATAAATCAGGTTACTTTATCAGATTTTTTCTTCAATATAATCATCAATATGAGGTGTTTATTTTGGCTTATTTTTGCTATTAGGGTTCATGTAAGCCCAAATTTATCAAAGGGTGAAACATGCTTTCGGCTGCACTTGATGCTCATAAAAAGGTATTCTTTTGGAATATATTATCATTTAATGCTAAATTTATAACATTAGATGTTTTTTGATTAGAAAGTTTAATAGTGCATTTTTGTTATTAGCGTAGTCCGCATAATATTGGATAAATGCCCATAGTGGAGTAATCTGCTTATATTTTGATATTAATGTATTTGACACAATGTGACATGAAATTGGCCAAACAGCTGATACTTTTGGGTGTTTGAAATTGGCCAAAAAGATGATACTTTTGACTCGTACTTTCGGGTTCGGGTCAACCCGTTTGACACCCCTAGTTTCAAACAACAACTAAGAAGAGAGATTGAGAGACTTGTATGTTATTCACTATTAATTAAGCTTAAACCAAAAGCCTTGATATACAAACTTAATACAGTATATAACAGTTAGGGGTGTTATCATTTATATATAAGGTTATTAATTATGAAAAAGGTGACCCGCACCCGACCCAATAAGTAAAGCTAGACAGTCGATTCAGCTTATAGATAATCATATGATATAGCTAATTTCATTTCATAACAATTAGGACTTTCTAGCAGACAAAGCATACCCATCGCTAGGACGCGTTTCATTTTTTTTGACTGGTTAATTGAAGGTGAAGAAGGTTATCTTGAAACAAATCCTTCAACATCTCCAGAACATATGTTTGTTGCTCCTGATGGTAAGCCTAATGCCCCGGTAGACTCGTACATTTCTGGAAAAATAGTGCAATTAAAAGAGCAAATTGCCACTCTAGAGAAACGACCATATATTGTTTTTGTTCAGGTTTATGGCATATTTGCAACTGCCAGATCTGATGGTGCTTTCAACTTCTAGGATAAAGAGAGCAAACAAAGATTAAAGGTATCTCCATTTAAACCCTTTGTAATTGTGATGCCTAATTTAGAATTTCCTTTGAACACTATAACAATTTGATATGAAGAAAAGATGTTACATTGCTTTACGATATAACGTATGCTTATTTAATTGTTTTGCAGGCAATGTTGAGGTGCAATCAGCCTATAACTTGCGGTAGCTTTAACAACGATGGCTCCATGTATGCTTACGGGGTATGAGTTTATTAGCACATCTATTTTTAGCTTCCATTTAATCCAACAACAGATTTTGATGTAAGCATGTTATGTATAGGTATGTTATGATTAAAGCAAGGGTGCTGAAAATCATAATGCAGCGACTACAAAGACATCCATTTATGTGCACTTGCCTCAGGTACTATATTTCTCCATTAATGTTTACATACTTATTTTATTAGCAAAAGAAAAAGGGATGTAGAGTGAAGCTTGTAGAATTGTATACACAAGTCCACGCCAAGAAAGGATCAAAACCAGGAGAGCCCGGATCAAGTGGGATTCCAGAGTTTGCTGACCTGATGTCTAAACAACGATTGGTAACTCTTGAGGCTTTTCTTATTTTTTGGGTCCTCTCATTTTAATAACTTGTTGGTGTTGTGGGTCTCTTCTACTTGTATGCTCTTTTGGGTCCTCTCATTTTAATAACTTGTTGGTGTTGTGGGTCTCTTCTACTTGTATGCTCTTTTGGGTCCTCTCATTTCTTAAAAAAGTGTGTTTATGCTCCAAAAATAAACTGTTGCTGCAACTATTTCTATGAGAACAATATGGGTCATTCAGTTCATGAGTCAACATTGGTCTGCAATTTTTCATTTGGTACTGCACACAATGTAAGTTAGAGGTTTTGTGGCTGGCTTTGTTAGTAACGTAGTATCATTCATGGTCATTTATTTATCAAGTCAAGTGTTCGGTAGGCATGGGTATGAACGGGTTGATATGTTTGGCTGGTCATTTGTACCAAAATTAGTCTTCAAAATCTTTTTAGATCATAAGCACTTTTATGAATTAACATTCTAGTAGTGATGATAAATAGTCTATACAATAAACATATACGGAAAAAAATCAATAAGAAGTAAAAAAATGAGAAGATGTTCGTTAATAGTTTGTCTACTTCGATGCATTAAACTATAGAACATGATGACGGAAACCAGGAAACAATTGTACTTGTGGGTTTCGAGTTTAGATAATTTAGTTTCCACTTTTGACATGTTGTTCTTTTTTATTATAACAGGTTGTTATCTATGTTATTTGGTGTTATGTAAATCTGTTGGGATTTAAAAGGGTCAGTTAAACACATTATCTGGATAATATAATAATGATATTAGTTAGGCTCATTAGAGGGGGTTGAGCACCCCCTAGCTACCCTTCTCCTTCCGCCACTATGTATGATATAAGATTTTAGTCCTTATGCCCTTGGTTTCTTTTTTCCTTTCTTGGAATTTAGGTTCTTGGTTGCATTATCGTATTGTTGTTATTCTAATGGAGTAATGTGCAACTGGATGTAACAGGAGATATGAATTCTAAGAAAGAAAAACAATGATTTGAAGAAAAAGATGGAAAATGAGAGGGTAGCTGTGAAGGCTCAAAGAGCAGCGGACATAGTGGCTTGCATAAAACACTCGATGATAGGTTGGAGTCTTTTGCTCAGAATTATCCTCCCTGAACTGAGCGGCCTACTGAATCGGATCCAGGTTTTAGTCTGATTTGGCATTAGGCTTTAGTTTGTGTTAGAACTATTGGGTTGTAGTAGGTCGAAAACAATTTCGATGTTGTGACGTCCGATTATACATTGCTAGCCTATGTCTTTTGGATTACGGATTTATGTCCATTGGGTACCGGATTTGTTTATTTTAGTGATTTATTAATGGTTTTTATTGTCTCAAATATTAGTTTTTCATATTTATAGATTCTAGATTCCGGAAAATCTCTGATTATAGTATGAATACCACAGAATTTAGCCACGTGTTTCCCACGGATTAATCACAAAATTTCCATATCTTTTTGTGGGAAATTTGTGATAAAACTGTAGGAAATAACAGTATGAAATTTGTGGAAAATTGTTGGTAAATGTGGGAAATCAGTGGGAAAATATTCGTGAGAAATCAGTGGGAAATAACTGTGGAGATTTGTGGCAAAAATTGTTGGTAAATAATGTGGGAAATCAGTAGGAAAATATTCGTGAGAAATTAGTGGGAAATAACTGTGGGAAATCTGTGGCAAAAAAACGTGGAATATATGTGAAAAATGGTTGCTAAAAAATGTGGGAAATCAAACCCACGGATTATCCACAGTAATATCCGTGGGAAATAGTCAACGTTCCGTGAGAAAGTCAATGGGAAAATATTTACCCACGAGGGTTTTTGCATCGGAATAATTCCGTGAGAAATCCGTGGATAAGGGCCCTTACCCACGGGATTTCCCACGGATTTTACCGTGGGAAAAACCAGTTTGTGTAGTAGTGAATTAATGTGACGTCGAAGGTTAAGAAGAGTAAGAAATCGGGTTTGGGTAAGGGAATGTGAATATGGATTTTGAGGTTGAGCCGAAGATGGTGCAGCTCGTGCGGTCTTGGCGTAGTCCTGAGCAGCTTGGTTCGATAGGGTTGATGGTTACGGATGAAGGGATAATGAGTAAGGGTTTGGAGTTGCTAACGGGAGCGAAGAAGGCTGAAATGGAGGAAAAGTAGAAGGAGCTTAAGGTGCAAGAACTCAAGTATTTCGTGAGGAAAGTTGAGCTTTTGAAAGAGCAAGCGGAGGTTGTGTTGGATGCGGTAACGACGTCGGGTGATAATTAAGGTATAATTTGTTTATGGGTTGTATGTGAGTTTATGAGTTAAGGAAGTGAAAAAAAGTTTAGATTTTGTTATAATGGGTAATGTATCTTTTTTTTGTTTGGTATTTTTATGAGATAGTTTGGTAAAGTGAACTTTTAACTTTCGTCGTATATGTTTTTTGTTTCTTAATGAATATGTATCTTTGAGAAACAAGTATATTGAGTTCGTATATCAGCAGATGAGCTGTGATGTTTGTTAATAGAGCTTGATAGTTTATAGCGAGAAGATCTTGATTGTGATGCCTTGCATATGTTCTTGATGATTAATAATTGATGATAAACATAAATCGCAAGGGTGCTACTACCGTTACACACTAAAGGCAAAATATTAGAGCTAGAAAAGGGTTTATTGGTTTGAGTATGGATTATGCCTTTGTTATTTTTGTGCATTCGTCGAGGTTTGAACTGTTATCTAGGTTTGATTTTACGTTCTTTAATACTGTTATGTTTTTGTTTGCCTGCTGTTACAACACGTGACGTCGAGAATCATTGGCTTTGCGTGCCTTGGATTGTACTTTTAGCACTCTAGTGTCGAGAACAAAGAAAATTTGCAGAGAGGAATATAGTTTTATTGAACGTTTTCTTAAATAGCTAAAAGTCAAGTGAAAATCACTCATTATGCGTGCTGTTTTTATTTTGGTTTCTTTTCTTTCACTCTCATATGCAGTAAGTGATTTTTTTTTCTTGTCGGATTGATAAGTTTTCTTTTTAATTCCTAATCTAGGCTAGGCAAGTTACTGTCCCTTTGCAGACTTGTCAATTGTAATTTGTAAGATGTATTGACGTTTAGATCTATGCTTAGTTGAATTATCGTTAAATGATCTGATAAGGGACCTCACAGTTGCCTTGCCTTATTTCAATTTAAGGAAATCAGAGCGTTATTGCTTAGCTATACTTTTATATTAACGGACACGAAGAAATACACTTATAAGGTATGTCAGTATAATCTAAGCGTAAGTAGAAATTTATTCAAGCAATGAGTTTGATTCATAGTGCT
This sequence comes from Tanacetum coccineum, assembly GCA_026074375.1. Taxonomy (NCBI): domain Eukaryota; kingdom Viridiplantae; phylum Streptophyta; class Magnoliopsida; order Asterales; family Asteraceae; genus Tanacetum; species Tanacetum coccineum. The sequence continues at coordinate 54,448 of BQNB010006858.1, forward strand.
TTAGAAACAACATCTAGTTTTTACGTGAAGATGGTTGCATTGAAAGTTACATAGGTTGATGATAGGGTTTAGGTTTGATTTTTCATGTTTGAGCGAAAGTGGATAGGAGAAGATTTTGTTTCAGGACTTTTCTCTAGATGGAGATAAGTTTTTTTATATATATATAACTTAGATATTCTTGTGTATTAGAAAGATGTATCTTTCTTTTATTGACTAAGCAAAATATATGTAGCTATCGAGGAAGAACTTATGATGATGTTACATGCTTTTCCTTCTTTCCCAGGAAGGCAGCACACAATATCATAAACATGTTGCGACTGGTGAAATGTTAAAATACCTTTGAATGATACCAAAATAAGGAATCCTTACGGATCATTGAGCAATTAAGTAGAGTTTATATGTCAGATATTGAAGTCATTTTTTAGGCTTAAGACATGCATTTGCCGTATTAAGAATTGATGCTAGTGAAATTATATTGCAACACTTAAGAAATGAAGTTGCCTGAATTGGAATATAATTACTCAAAACAAGCATAACTTTCTAGATAATGACAATGTTTTAAAAACCGAGTCTGTGATCGACCCGGCTGAGTCACCGGGTCAACCCGGATTTGCAAACAATCACACATGTCTAAAGAACCCATTTGTCTGCTGCATTATTAACAATATATTTGCCAGCATAGAAACCACCCATGTTTCGGTTGTTGACTCGGGTTGCTAAAAATTAGCGGTTCGAACTGGGTTACATATACTCAAGAAACGGTTAGTTTTGACTCGTTTTTTGGCCGGAACCGGCTCCATCGTGTTTCAAAACATTGCATAATGATACAAAACTGTTGACTGTGTTGTGTTGACTGTAAGATAAAAAGTCAAACCCATTGTGCAAAATTCCAGCAAGGTCAAAATCTGGATCCTTATAAACTTTAATCATCAAGTCAAATTACACTAAACTGATAATGACCATAATTATAAATAGCTCATAAATTTAGACTTTAGTGTGTTCTTTTCACATAATTTCTTTCACATCAAAAGCATAATTTCTTCTATGCAAGTGGTGATCGAAGAACATGATATTTTGAGGTGTCAACCGCAGTTGGGGGAGCAAATTGCCACATGGGAACCCCTTGGAATCCCATATATGGCATGAACTTGTTTCCACCAACAGGTGTGGGGACTGGACATGGGACCGGTATTACAGGATGTGCAGGAGGATAGAAAGCCGTCGGAGGACCACAAAAGGTGGATTTCAGCTGTTGTTCTAGTCTTTCTTTGTCTGACTTTAGCTTTTGTTTCTCGTTTCTCAACTCGTTCTTCTCAACCTACCAATTATGGAAAGTTTGTAAAAAACATATATCGAGACTATTCTTTACAAAAAGATTCCCGACCTTTTTGGGTAAGATAAAACATGTTATTCAGAATGGGTAATTTGTAGGATTCAAAAGTTCTTGACCTAAAAAACCCTAATGTACACACAAAATATATATCTTTAATAAGTAATTAAGATAGGGCTGAGCATAATAGACCGCGGACCGGACCGAGAAACTCGGTCCACTCTTTTCCTCATTTTCAGTCCTTGGTCTGGTCCGATCTTACGCACAACCGACTATATTGCCTTGTTGGACCAGACCGACCCGGTCTGGACTGAACATTTCAGCCCGGTCCTCGGTCCGGACTTTTGGACCAAATCGATTTTCGGTCCGGTCTGGTTTTCGGACCATGCTCAGCTCTAAATTAAGGTATCAAATATATTTGCAAGAATTACATTATTATCTAGAGTGCCTAAGACCGGTCATAATGTCCTGCTCCATAAGGACCAGCCCAAAATTTATAATGCTTAGTTACGACCGATGGTCTTAAATCAGTCTAGATATTGATATAGTTATTAATACGACCCCCTAAACTATAATATAATATAATAGTGGGTTGTATCAGATATTTAGTATAAATCCCAGATTAGAAGATCTCGTCAAAAGTACATTTCGACTTTTGAGGTCAAACATACTACCAATCAGACTCAGATTTGTGATGGATTATGTATATTCTAATCTATAACCAACATACATCCACAAGTCACAATTTGTAAGAAGAAAAACTCAGTTGTGAAAATGCAAAACTATTTAAGAACGGATAGCATCTATGGGGTTCAAATTTCTCTGCTTGACCTCAAAAGTCAAACCACGTCTTTCATCAGAAAAATCAAACGGAAGCGAACGAAAAGTGCTACGGTGATAATTTACCTTCAACTCATTGATTTTAACAAGCAAATATTGAGATGATTCCTTAAGATTTGTGGCTTCGTTTCTCAAGTGTGTGATCATTCGAATAGCATCCGCCAATATAACAGTCTTATCTGTCTTGCCTGACCTTCTAGGGTCCAGTACTTCGTTCAATTCTTGAAACTTGTTCAGGTGATAGTCACAATTAGAAACATTACTTTTTCCAGATATCCAAAAGTAAATATTCACAAGCATGTGGAATTATGGATAAGCATGCTAAGCACAAAAGGATATAAAAGCTAGAGCATACCTCTCGTTTACTTTGTCCCTCCTTTTCTTCTCTCGGCATGCTTTTGTACCAGAGCACGATCCAGGATGAGCCCTACAATAAAAGTTGCCTTTTATATAACGACGTGTCAGGAAAAGAAGACTCGGGAAAACAAAAGGAATTTGAATCTCTTTCGTGACTCGTGCTCCTTGGTAGCATCTGAATTTTCATAAGAATAAAAAAATCCTTTACTGAGAAAATAAAACAAAATGTGTGTTATTTCGACAATGAATAAGTTAATCATGATATATAAACGTTGTCAAAAATCATATGGTAGACAATAAAAAGTATGGGATATTCTAATCAACCATTTTGGCATTAAGTTTAACAAGATCATAAATCTCGTTTATCGTTATTTTATCAGGACCCACCCATTATATCCACCTACGACTCCCTTTCTCAAAGTTTAATTTTCCTTTTTTGGATAACCATGGTTTCTGACCTTTTGGCCGCCTAATCCATGACGTTTGTGCCCACCGCCACACAGACTCAAACAAGGTAAAGCCCTCCATTTTTAGGAGTTTGGCATGGCCACTTGAGACCTCACACATCTTGGAGTGATAGTCCCTAGTCCTTTTGCTACTAGGCCCACCCTGAGTGGTTTATTTCCAATGTGATTTACTGAAGGGGGTGTTTGTTTCGGCTTATATGTAGGCTTATGAACTTATTTGATTTCGACTTGTATATCACAAGCCTCATTTTTCTTGCTTATATTGAGACTTATGGGCTTATATAAGTTTATCAAAATAAACCGGAAAATTGAGGCTTATGGTATATAAGATGAAATGAAATAAGCTCATAAGCCCACATATAAGCCGAAACAAACACCCCTAAGGTGTGTTTGGATGGGCTTATCTGAATTTGGAAAAGCTCACTTTTTTCGGCTTATGGACATAATAGCTACATCTTATGGCTAATTTAATTCCATAACCTCATCTTGATAAGCTCATACATAGGCCAGCCAGAATATATAAAAAAATCCAAATACAAATAAGCTATTTTGGCATGATAAACTGATAAAACAAAATAGGCCCAATAACACAAGATTCATAAACCATCAAATCAAAAAAAAAACATTGAAAACTGACTTGACAACATTGACTGAACCTGGAAAATAGTTATGAGACCAATGAAAACCCGGTTCAAGGGACGATAGTTCACCACCAGGAACCGGAAAGTGATCGATCAAATTGAAATCAAAGAAGCAATTTGAATTATCATCATCATCCTTAACATCCATTTATTAAAATACTCCCTCCGTCCCATATTAAGTGTCCATTTTTGACTTTTCAAAGTCTTTTTTCTTCAACTTTGACCTTAATTATTTCTTCTTATGTTATATGATACTCAATGCAAAATATATGAATGGATAGAGTTTCGAATGTATTTTTCATTGGTATAATTTTCAGTAAGCATTATATAATATAAAGAAAAATATTTACGGTCAAAGTTTATGAAAAAAGAATTCAAAAAGTCAAAAATGGACACTTAATATGGGACGGAGGGAGTAAAAGATTTGTTGGTTTTGCTTTGAAAACACGTGAAACTGAAGAAGGTGTTCATGGTGTGGATAGATAAAGGCGGTAATTGGGATGATGGGTTACGGTTAAGAAAGGTTGTAATTGGGTTTCTGGGTTTGAGTAATAAACAAGAAGGTGTTCATGACGTGGATGGTGTTGGGTGGAAGTAGATGTGTGTATTTTGTTTCTTTTAGTGTGTGTATTTAACTAAAATGAGGAAAAAATCCTTTAAAGTTGTAGTCAAACATGATTGGTAAAGTTAAGTTTGTTGTGAGTGAAGATAAACAAGTGGGCCCTTGAATTTTATTAAAAGAAAAATGTTTATTCATTTAACTTATTTGTGATTGGTGAACATGATGTATCATGTTTGACTCAACTTGAGAGGATTCTAATCCCTAAAATGAACTAGGGATTAATGCCACTAAAAGAAAACTTTACAAGGTACAAATAACTATTATAAAAGTGGTTGTCCTGTTGTATAAGTTGCCTATAAGTACAGTTGCACCATTTTAGTAGAAAAGTATAGTGGTAAAATGACCAAATTGCCCGGTTGCCCATACATAAGTTGCCCAAAAACTAGTGGTTTCCCTAAAAACATTAAGGTACATATACCTTACATATACCTTACACATTTTGTCCTTTAATAATAAAAAATGGGACACTTGGCAAATTCTCCATTGTTGCCCAGTAGCCAAGTTGCCCGAGTCAGTTTTGGAAAAAGATGTTTCTGAGTTTAGGGTTGCATTTTGGGTTTGAATTTTAAGCCAAAAATGAAATTATCCCTTTTTTAATATATGTATGATAAAATGACAACAAATTAGGGAAGTCTTTAACCTCCTCTCAAAATCCCTAATTTCAGTTTCCGCCAAAACCCTCCATCCTAAAAATGAAGCGCCATTTTTTCCAATGAAAATTTTGATTTCCCTCCTTTAATGTGTCCTTTCTCTCCTAATAGATTTCCCTCCTAATGAATTTGTTCTAATGAAATCTCTCCAAGCCACAAACCCCCTTTGTTCCACTTTTCAAAGGTAACTTAATTTAATGTTTACATCAAAATTTCGCATTTGAACTTCTAAAATTTGTGTTATACCAGTCTAGTATGCTTAATAATTGTGCAATATTTAGCTTTGTTGTTGTTATTTGATGACATGTTTTGATATTTCCTGTTTAACACAAGGTGTTCGATTAAAATCCCCACTAAAAGCATTAATAGTTTAATTTTGGTTATTATGTTTATTAATAACCAAAATTCAACAATGTTTGTGGCATTTATTAATGTTTGTGGTGGATTATGTCGTTTATTAATGTTTGTGGCGTTTTGCTGATGGTACTCTCATTTGGTAGTTAGGTTCATGTTCTAACAATCTAGCCAACCCAAAGTGCATTTTGATAATACTTGTCTGATGGTAATATGAAACAAAGGCTTCTGATGTGCATTTTGATGGTTGTGTATAAGGTGATGTGTGTAAGGTTAAAGTTTTTATAAAGTATAAATAGACAACTGTATGAATTAAAAGTCAAATGTGTGAATGTGTTTTGTGTATGTTCAAACGTTTGACAATACAACTTCTGAACTTCCTAATATTCTTCTTTAGTACTAGTACTTGATGTATTAAAGGTATTTTTTTATAGTCTTGTTTGGTTTGCTTATTTGGATATGCTTATTTTAGATATGCTTTGTGTGCTTGTGTGACCTGGTCTGCAAAAGTACAGATGTACAACATCAACAAAAGGGTGTTTGTGAATGCTTGTTATACATGCAACAAATGAAATATATAGTAGAAACTAGCACAATTGCAAATCTGCAACAATTGAATAATACTGAGCAACAAAAAGAGCAGAAATACGATAGCATCCCAATTGTTAAAATATGCATGCAAATGAAAATTACAGTAGCAACAAGCAACCAAATCTGCCCTCTTAGCTTTTTACGAGTGGTATTTAACAAGTATTTTGTGTTTTTTAAACTTTTTTTTATAGTTGATTGACCCCAAGCAAGTCACTGATGGGAAATAAACGCATGCAAGAACAAAGTGCACCCGGCGATACGAACGATTATGAGCTGAGTAAAATGTTAAGGGTTCAGGAGAATCAAGAAAGATTACGACAGTTGGGAGTTAAAAATATTGCTAAGTCCTTTACAAGTTTGGTAGAAGGCGATAAAACAAAGAAAAGGAAAAAGAAAACAGTTGCGAATGACAAAAGTATAGAATGTTATCCAGATTCTTGCCGTGATGGCGAGGAAAATGACTATGAAGTAGCTACACGTGCTAAACTACTCCAGAAGGTAACCACATTAAGAATCTTATCATTATTTCTATTTATATAGTTGTCTTCTCTAATGAAATTTGTAATGTCACAGCAACATCGGACACAATACATTGCACCAATGGCTATGAATAGATATGCAAATCTAACAAAGGAAAGAGTAAGTGCTTCAAATGCCCCGCGTGTGTTACCAGCTAGGGATGGTTGTCAGCGAAATGGAAAGTTTTTTGACCCGAATGCATCAAAAAATAATCAATCAAATGCAACACTTAGCATGGCTCAATTGATCTTAAGTAAAAAAGGGTCATTAAGGCAAAAGGGGGATATCAATTGTAATTCAAAGGAGATAACTCTGCCAAAAAAAGTATATCAAGTGGACCAAGGAGAACATTATTTGACATGAGCTCTGAAGGAAAATATGTATCATCTTATATTATATTCTGTTTAATAAGTAAAAAAAAGTCTCATGTTAATTTGTTTTACACGTATACTATTCCATGATTGTAGACATGAATAATGTAGATATAGAACATGATGGTGCTCAAAATGATGATGAAGACACAGACCATGTGATATCTGAAAATATTGAGAATGAGATTGAAGGGGATGACGCGGGATTTCAAGGTACTATAACCGTGTTGAATGTAGACTAAGATATTTGATAAGAATTAAAAAGGAACTGTAAGATATAGTTGAGCTCTTAAATAATATTGTCTTTATAAAACTTTTTTTATATGATTAGAGATTTGAATGAATATGGAAGAGAACAACATGGTCTTGTAGATGATGAAATTGAAGACACCGAGCATATTATGTTTGGAAATAATCAAAACAAGATAGAATTAGGGTCCGATAGCGAAGATGAATATGAAAACGAGATTGTTGAACGAGTTAAAGAACAAACTGAGGCCCTGACTTACAAAAGAAAGCAGGTTAACTTAACTGACTTAACCACGTGATTGTGTTTTTGTTGTTTGAGTGTCTATATTCTAATTTTATGTAATTGTGAATATCGAATATTAGCTATATCGACTACAAAGAAAAGAGGCCCAACAATGATGCATGGCATTCATGTATATATGAGAATTTGATGCACGTGAGACTATAGTATGCAATAAATTTGGACAACCTATTGGGCCTGTAACTAAGGAGAGAGACACAGTTGGTCAGTTCTCTCAGTTTTTAGGTACAATTGCTCGTAATGCCTACGCACCTTTGACTTATAGTTCATGGCCGAAAGTACCAGATAAGGAGATGATGTGGAAGTATGTGCTGGTATGCTTATACCTGATTTGTGCCCCCTTTCTGTATAAAATCTTCTCTTCTTCTATTAATAAACTACATTTTTTGAAGGAAAAATACATTGTACCTGAAAAGGCTAAATTTTGGGTGCTAATGACCATCGGAGCTTGTTGGAGGGGATACAAATGTAGGATCAAGAAAAAACACTTCTATAAATTTAAGTATATGCAAACGAGATGGAAGAATCGACATAAATCCATTCCACAAAAGGATTTTTCAGAGTTGCTAACTTTATGGAGCAAGAAAGATGTGCTGGTAATTCAGTGTCAATATATCTTTAATGAAACTATCTATGTATTTGTATTATTTTTCCTTTATTGTACATGGATTGAATTGGAATTTTGTTAACCGTGTAGAAGCGTTGTTTGGCGGCAATGGATTTGCGCTTGTCTCAAAAAAACATGCACACAGCTGGTCTTAAAAGTTTTGCTAGGATTTGTGAAGAAATGGTAATCTCTTTGCTGTCATATTTGATGTTCATGCTATCCAGGGGCGGAGCCAGGAATTTTGATTAGGGGGGTCTCAGATTTTTCGGGAAAGTAATAACGTTTATCTTTTTTTTGGACCCAATGATCGAATTAATAAATTTATTTGCACTCAAAAGACGAACTTGCACAAATAGAAATATATCTTTATCTTTATTAAAATTGATAAAACTTGAATCATCCATTAGATAAACTTGTTTTCCATACGAGTTTTTTGGATACCCTAAGCGAGATGATTGAAAAATGCCTCAGTAAAATGTTTTACAACACCATAGGTTTTAAGGATTTGTCATGCGAGCAAAACCTAACTATAAAACTTGGACAACGATTAAATTAATTTTACTTTGTGAATTATTAGCGAACGATTTACTAATCCAACAACTTGGGCCGGTTACAAAACCTGGTTGACGTCATAGTTGGTTCACGATTTTTCAAATGTAAAATAACATATATACATTTATACTTAGTAGTTTAGAGTAAGACTTTTTGTATATTCACATGTAAAGAAAGTATGAAACCATTAATCTTTTGTTAACAATCTACCTTTTTTTTAACCCACTAGTCTGTTCAAAATTTCCTAAACATTCATTAACAAATTTTGAAATATAAAACTTGAACCCAGTAGTTACTACTACAATATTTCATATTTATATATTGTTGTACTTTGTACTATACCATTTTAAAAATACTTTTCTTGCTTCCCAATAAAAGCAAAAGTTGTCCTTTCTCACAAAAGTCTTCCTTTATCATTTCAACTTCTTCTTCATTATTTGTAACCTGCAACTGCAAATTCCAAGTTCACTTCGACAGTTCAACGTCCAAAATAAAGGAGATATTATCACCGTTGCTAACAAACTTGAGCTTTATAGGAGGTGCCAAATTAAAAACTCGATGAAACATGGGTTGGAAGTCAAGCTATAATTTAGACAAGTTAGGCGGGTTGGGGGTGGCTGAGCACCTGCTAGCTACCCTATTGGCTCCGCCTCTGATGCTATCCACATGAATGATACAGCTTATTGATGTTTATATTGATTATAAATACAAAAAAATGAAGATCCCAATCAGGAAGAACCTAGCTTAACTCAAATGTTTGAGAGCACACGCCAAAGGAAAGAAGGAAATCTATATGCTGATACATATGATGACACGGAGAATAAAATCCTAAGATAATAAAACATTATCAATTGTATAATGTATTGCTAATATGTTTACTTAACTTTTTATTTATTACATTATATTTGAAGGAAAAAATGAGGAACTATAATCCTCTAGAAAATGACAGTGCTCCTGCAGATCCTTTCTTGGCTGTTATGAACAAAGAGTATGATGGACATCGTAGACTTTTTGGTAGAGGTGTTACTAAATACGAATACATTAATAAAGAAGGTGAATGGAGATGGTAGTGCATCTATGGCCACGAGGGAGATTGTGAAATCACCCACAGTTAGTTTAGAAGTTGAAAAAGGTCAATCTGTTGATATGCAAAGAGATCTTGAAGCGAACTTTGAAAGGAGAATCAGTGAGTTAAAAGAGGATCATGAAAGGAAACTAGAAGCTATGCAAAAAAATGACGACAACCGTGAAAATTTAATTGAAGATGCTGTGCAGAAGATATTAGGAAAAATACCTCTTGAAGTTGAGTAGATTTCATCCCCAATTCCATTCAATAGCAAATAAATTGCTTCCTTTTCCGATTAGTAATGTTCTTTGTTTTCAGGAGACATATACAAGATTGTCTCAACTGCGGTTCGTTCTAGAACTGTTGGAGTATCATCTGATTGTTACAGTAGAAGGTGTAAGGACCTTGAAGAATGTATTTCCTTAGGGCATTGTCATTTGGTCTTGTATCAATGTATCTTAAGAAATATGATTTCCACTGAGCATATCTTCCTGGTGCAAGCATTGGTGGACGATCCCTTAAACTAGTTGCCATGATGTTGTTATGCATTTGACTGTCAATTGTGGAAGTTGTAATTGGAGTAGTCATGATGAATGATTGTTGAATTATGAAGTGAAAATGATTTATAGGATCTTAAGTAGATGTGTTGTGATTGAAGTTGTGGTTAGATGATTGCAATTAACGTCCACGGGATTTTACAAATCTATGATTTAAATCGATAAAAGAAATGCCTTTAACGGGATTTTACAAAATCAATAGAAAACCGTGAATGTATAATTGTTTGTTGTTAATGTTTGTTGTTGTAAATTAATTGTCTTTTAAGTTCAAGTGTTAATTAAAAGTCCTTGTTGATTAATTGTCCACGTTTGTTTGTCACGGAGGTTTGTCAAGTATATTAAGTCCAAGTTTGCCAAACTAATGTCCTAATGAGTAAACCTCTGCCAAGAAACTTACAAACCGTTGTCATATTGTTACTAAACCGCTGGCAAACAAATTCACTAAACCGCTGCCAATGTGAACAAGACAAACCGCTGGCAAGAGCTATTAAACCGCTGGCAATAAAAGGTGATCAAACCTCTGCGAATCTAGAGTCAAACCACTACCCTAAATTTTGGACAAACCGCTGGCAATTTGGAACTCGGGTAAACCGCTGCCTGTTATAAAATAGGTAAACCGCTGCGATAGAGTCAATCAAACCGCTGCCTGTTTTAAATTAACAAACCGCTACTAATAACTAACCAAACCGCTGCCATATCTTGATTTGGACAGAGTATAGCTTAGGTAGACCAAGAGAAATATCAAATCGCTATGACCTGTTTTGTCAAACCGCTGCTTATACAAGATCAAAACGCCACTAGAAATTGTAGAACCAAACCGCTATGAAAATAAGCAAACCGCCATTTGTTTTTAATCCAAACTGCTACAAGTCACTATCATTGTTAGGACCACAAGTAGTACTTGTTTTGTTCTTATGCTTATGAACGACTAGGAAACAAAAACTAGTACTTTTCTAACCAAACCGCCACTTAGAGTTGTAAAATATGCAATAAGCTACAAACCTTCGAAATAAGCAAAAAAAATAAGCAATAGCTAAACCGAATAAGCTATGACTCTAAAGAGAAAAAGCTAGGGTACATTTGAACCAAGAAAGGACAAAGCTTTTTTGACTTAAACAACAAAAAAAAACTCTAAATAAGAGCAAAGAAGCCATGACCTAGTAAGCTACCAATAAGCACTTTTTCAAGGTGAAATAAGCCACGACTTTAAAAACCAAATAAGCTATTAGATAGATAAACTAGAAAGGTTAAGTTTTTATTCAATAAGCCAACAAACAAAATAAGCCGAAAGCCTATAAGCTTATATGTAAGCTCGAACTAAGCTTGAAATACCACAACACAAACACCTATCTACATGTGGCTCTTGATACCAAATGTCGGTAACCCGTAATCACTCACACTTCATACTTGGAACATGAAATCAAAGATAAGAAGAAAATAAGAAGAAGTTTAGAGAGAGAAACAAGAGAGAGAAAGTGAATGGTTAATTAAACTTGCAAGAGAAAATTACAAATGGAACCAACATCCTTTTCCTTGGTGGAAAAGGGTTTATATACCCACATACATAATTTATGTCGTATAGGCTTATAAGTTAGGTCGGGCTCGGGTTGACTTTGGCTTAAGCCCGCAACGTATACAATATTAGATTGACAAATGAGCCTGATTACCCTTCTAGCCTATTGCAATGTTTACTAATTAAATGACCGAGACCTAATATACATAATGAACGAACTTCATTGTTCGAATCAATATTTTGACTACTTGATAATAATAGATTCAATGACTCCCTGTTAGGAGTTCGACTAGGAAAAATAAAAGGAAAGACCTATAATTTGTCACCTAGGGGGCCTGTTTATGAAGCAATCCTCAAGAAAAAGATAACAAAGAAGGAGGACATTGAAGGAAACTTTGAAATACCCTGCAACATAGGAGATCTGAAACTCATGAATGCCCTAGTAGACCAAGGATCCAACGTGAACGTCATGCCCTTCTCCACCTACGTGAAACTAACCGACGAAAGGCCTGCTGAGACAAACATTCGACTCTCCATAGCCAGCCATTCGTAAATCTACCCTTTAGGAATAGCGGAGGACGTATTAGTTGATGTAGCCGGTTATGTGTACCCCGTAGACTTTGTGATTTTAGACATAAAGGAAGACGAAAAGAGACCTTTCATCTTAGGAACACCATTCCTGACGATGGCTAGGGCCGTGATTAAGTTTGATAAGGGCACCATAACTCTAAGATCTAAAAAGAGTAAGATAAGCTTCCATAGGATACTTGAATCCCTTTTAAGAGCGAAAAAGGGATTAAAAACGATATAAAGCCTATAGCCCCCACTATGACTATGAATATGCTAGTCTTGGAATGGGAGGAAAAGATAAAACTTCATTAGGAAAAGGAGATGGAGTTCAACCGATGGAGGAATAAAAAGTTCAAAAATGAGCGCCATGCTCTTGTCAAAATAGGAGATGAGATGGATGATGAAGGAGAAGTCACGTAAAGATGTGTGACTTCGAGTCTAGCTACAAGATGCGTAAATAAAGAAAAACGCTTTTGGGAGGCAACCCAATATTTACTTTCCCGCATTTAGGAGTGTCTTGTGTTTTATTCTTTATTGTTTGTTTTATAATGTTTGAATTCGTCACTTTGTAATCATGCTTTGTTTTGTTTCTAACTTCGTCTTATTTATAATCAAAAGTATTTTGCAACAAAATAAGTGTAGGGGAAATATCTGGTTTTTAAGAACCATTTCAAACATATAAAATAAATTGTTTAGATTAATTCGCGCCAGTTTCGAGTCATATGATTGTAATGATTAATTCTAGGTTTTTATGTAGTGTTTTCATCAGATATAACTATAAATATTGCGTGCATGAAATTTCTCATTAAAAAACGAAGAGGAATTTTTCATAGTGCTTGGAGACAGCGTCGGGATTAAAACCCGACGGCGTCGCGTCTCCAGCAATGTGAAAATTCAAAAATCTTTAAGTATTTTTGAAAAATAAAATGTGCAATGTTTAAAATTTGTAATTTTGTTATAAACCTGCAGAAACCTATGATTATATCATTACGCTCATTCTATCTTTACTGCTTTCATAGAGTCAAAACCCTAAAATCTCATTGTATATTTATCTATCCCGCCAATTTTACGCTTGGTGTAGTTGTCTTTGTCTTTGATTACAGGTTATATTTGACGAGAATAAGCTTGGAAGTTCTTAGGAAGTTTCATTGGACGATTCTTGGAGGACGATTTAACCAGTTATCATATGTTTCTTCTCCATTATTGAGCAAACCAGGGGAGTACTAGTTTCTTTTACTTGTTTTCTTTTCCCTTTATTCGTTTTTACGGGTACTTCTATAGAACATTGGGGACAATGTTTAACTTAAGTGTAGGGGAAATAAGCCTTAAAAACTATCCTTTTATTTTACATTTGCTTTGTCTTTAAAATGATGGGTAATATATCTAAACATCGCATAAAAAGGTAATTTTGACCTAAATTTTATGACACATACCGACAAAAACCGAGTATTAAATAGCATCTCATGGATAGGAATTTATATGGCTAGCACAAAAACCCTCAAAATTCCATTCCACCCCAAAAAATATGAGGTTCGCCTTTAGATCTATAGGAATTCGGGTATCCATTATTGATACCCAAGAAGATTCCACCTTTAGCAATTTCGAGTTAAGGTTTAAATGCAGACATATGTGTCCATTTTGTCGTTTGGAACATAAAGATCGGTTCAAAGAATCATACGAGTGTACCGATAGTATATTAAATTCTAAAACTTGTTTTTGTGATGCATCCCGATACCGCATAGTAAGTATTAAGTGCTAGATAAGAGACAGTAGGATTAACCCATGTTTTAAACCTGTAATTGTTATGATGGACACACATATCATATAACTATCCCACACCCTTACCATGCACTCATTTTTAGTACAGGATACCCCTAGTACAACCCTTCGAACCTATCCTTTTTCATGGTTCTCATAATTTTCTAGTTAAGTCAGACTATTAATGAAGATCATTATCACCCTTAAACCAATCGTTACACCCAAATCGCCTTAGCCTACCTTGTATGTACTTGCTTTTAGTACATTATTGTTTTAACCCAAGTTAATTATTGAGTACACGGTTGATAAGTCCTTATCCTTGTAAATACCGTTTTGGGACGATTGGGATTCATGGTAGTATTTATTTCGCGAAAGAACGGGGAAGAAAAGTTAAGTCAATACCCCCATATGTTTGTCAAATGATCTCCATGTTATGTTGATCCGCCTTAATTCGGGTCATTAGTTAGATTGTGAATAATCGAGTATGTAAAAGTTCAAGTGTAGGGGTGTACCTATAAATCCACATGATGTATTATATGTTTAAGCAATGGCAGGGCAAAAGTGTACAAAAAATGTATATAAAAAAAGTAAAAAAAATGCACGGGCTGTCATTTGCTTATGTCTATGTTTATATTAGAGTCAAGAAAAGAAAAAGAAAAGAGATTGATGTAGAGTTTGTATATCTTCGTCCGAGTCTTTGATTAGCAACCAAACCAGCGTGTATTCGTATAAATAATTAGCTAACCCTTCCACTCCAAATTCACCCAAAGCCACCCAAATGTATCCCATCCGTTTCCGTTTCCATATATGTTATCTTACACCTACACCCCACAACCCTTTCAAAGACCTCTTAGATAGTAATGAATAATGCTTGCGCCTAACGGTGGAGGTTTGATCCTTTACCAAGCCTATGGTAATTTATATGCTATGACAGGTAATGACTGTTGATTTTATGTTTCCCCATAGTTGTTATAATTCATTATACACCCGAGTGAAAGAGAGAATCCCAAACACTTATGTGAGGTGCTAGTATATACTTTCCGTGCTTTTAATTACGAGGTCTAGAAGGTTGTGTTGTAAAATGCTTTTAAAGAGCAGGTTAAATGACCCTAATATTGCTATTGTCAAGGTAGAAAAGCCTATTT
Organism: Tanacetum coccineum; assembly: GCA_026074375.1. NCBI lineage: Eukaryota > Viridiplantae > Streptophyta > Magnoliopsida > Asterales > Asteraceae > Tanacetum > Tanacetum coccineum. Next base: position 69,508 of record BQNB010006858.1, read on the forward strand.
GCTTAAGGACAAGCAAATCCCAAGTGTATGGGTATTTGATGTGGTGTCATTTTATACACTATTTCGGGGTCATTTAACCCCCTAAATCATGCAAATATTCCCATATTATGTGCTTAATTATTTGTTTTTAGGTTTTTAGCACTTTGATGGCATTTGGAAGAAATACACATGACTTAGGATCATTTGGAGAAAAAACGGACAAGATTATGACTCTACACCAAGAACCATGAAGAATTGTGCACTCAGAGCCTGGAGACGGCGTCACATCCATAAAGCGACGGAGTCAAGACTTTCATGGTGACGGCGTCAGAGATTTAGCGACGCCGTCGCGTCGATATCTCTGTAAATACAAAACCATTTTTAGGGTTTTAAGTGTGTAACTTTATATAACTTTTAGGAGATGAACCCTAGTCTTTATAGCAGCTTTGTAGGTCATTTTTAGGGCCTCAAAATCCTATTATACTACATTCAATCCATGGTTTAATCAAGTAAGGTTATTTATCATTAATAATTCAATATGTATATGTGTTGTTTGATTGATTTATTCTCTTGGTTTCCTTATAACATCCGAGGCTAAACCCTCTGTATTTACTTATGATTGCATGAAACTTAGGTTGTAGATCCTTTTGATGTTGCTTCTTGTTGATGGATGTGCGCGTTAGGCTTTAGAAAACTAGCCATAAGATATTAAATTAGCATAGACGTCTAGGGAAACGCAAGTGTGTAGAAATGATATCATCGGTAACAGTATTCATACTACCTTACCCCTTATATGGTTGATCCCTCTTAAGATATTTCACATGCATTTAATATACTCTTAGGGGCCTTGTAATAGTCTTCATGCTACCTTACTTGTGCGTTGCCTTAATGGAATATTAAATAGACGGCGGGTTCGTGTAATCCGTTCATGACCTAGGAAATACTTACACAGACTATCACAAGTGTGACAAAGCAACGGATCTAGGAGAAGCAATCTGAGGAGTAGTGCATGATTAGGTAAATACATTTGTTTGTCATAATGTTATCACTAGTAGTTTAGATTATAATTAGTTTAGTTATTAGTTTATCAAACCAACCTCTCAAATCATTAATTTACTTGCTTTTTATAAAATATAAAAACACAAAAAGAATCTTCTCTCAACCCCTAGAATTCTGTTAGACCGTGATCAAGCCTTCCCAACCTATTCCCCTAGAGAACGATAACAACCCTCGAGTCTTGCCTATACTACTACTACAATGGTTAGGTACATTGCCTAAGGGATTGTAAAACTTCCTGTTGAAGTCCCTTACGACCTCCGCATCAGAGACAAGTACTCAAACGAGAGTACCTCTAATAGATCACACCCACGAACCAAGGAGAAAAGGGATTCGAACTCCTAAGGTCTCGTTACACGAGTTGACTCTTACAAGGAGTAGGAATGAGAGAGAGAATTAGCACATAAAGCCTTGGCATGCCTCTCTATTTATATGGAGAGTAAGGGACTTGGAATATCTCTTTGAAGGGATGTGGGATCCCCCCCAAAAAAACATCCTATGAGTCCCTTATGGGTCTTTCCGGCCTGTTCAACTTAATACACCTTGTATTAGTTTATATTCAGCCCATGCTTGTTTATAATTAGCTTCTGATTAATTTACCAACTATTAATAAATTAATAAGCCAATTAATTACACATATAATATTAATTCTAATTAATATTATCTCTCCTTTATTATTTTTCTTAACGGATCATTGAGGGCAACTAAAAAATGACTCTACTTTTGACGACAATCTTATCAATTAGTTATGAACTTGGACACTAAATCCAACAATTTGTAGTTTATCTGTAGAATTAATGTATACCATATGTTGGATAAAATGCTTGAACTAAAATTTTGCATGCTACAGTTTTGCATCGCACTGGAAGATCTTTAAATAAATATTCTTATTGTTGTTACAAGTACTAGGGTCAATAAGATAAGACATGTGCTAACACTTTAAGATGGTCCTTGACTGATTAAAAGTTGCATACGACTAAAAATTTGGTTTGTTATTTTAGTTCTACACTTGTAAGATTTGCATCGTGTCGTAATATAATGCACAGGAAATAGGTATTGTTATATCAAATATTCAAATAAAAAGGGATGACATTGTGATGTTCTAAATCTTCAAATTACCAAGTCATAATAATAAAGTAGTATTATATAGCTTAACAAATAAACCCTTACTTATTGTTAGATAATATATTTCTGTTTTCTCACTTGTACTATCTCTTTTAAGGGATCAAATTTTTTACTAAATCGAGTAGTAAGCACAAGTTCTCTTTCTCTAACATAGAACTTGTGTTTCCTGTTCTCTAGCTTTAATTTACTGACTTTAAACAATCACTTCAATTTCAAAACTTAAATGAGGACCGAAGGTAGTAGGTTTTCAGCAACTTGTTAATATTTCATATGTACTAGCTACTTCTTCTAACAACTCTAAAAGGAGTGAGGTTTATCCTCTATGGTGAAAGTTTGAGTTTTGTATGCAGCCTAATTGGATGTCACTATGAGCTCGAATCACTAACAACTAACTTGCCGTTCTAGAAAAAATGAAAAAAAACTTTCTCTAACAACTGAATATGATATTATTATTAGGTTGTAAGAGATTATTTGCCTTAAAAGTTGGTGACCAGCTTAGAGAATAAGTTTCTCACTTCTTTTTTGGTTACATGGTTTACATTTTAATCGTAAACTAGGTTCTGTGGATGGGGTTTTAATTTACCGCTCAGTTTCTTTATATTGATAAATCAAGTATGACGGATAGGCGAGTATGTTACCTGTTTTATCTCAGTATATTTTAGGTAGATAACATTGGTTTTCTATGGTGGAACAGGTTCACAATTCGCCATATTTAATGTATGGGTGCAAGATGGCTAATGGCTATCGTACCATCTGTGATCACATTTCATCTTTTGTAGTATTTGTATATGGAACAAAACTCTGAGCCCCCTCCCCTTTCTTATAATAATGTGTTCACATGATCATTCACAGGCCACAAACGTCAGAATAAATACATAATAGGGGTTGCTAGCTTATGGCTAGCATATAATGGCGAGGAAACACCATTACAATTTAATATACCCACTTTAAGCTTCTCTAATTAGATAATAAATCAGATCTTCTAAAGCTATAAAATAGTTGCTAATCCTCTGAGTTTTATTAGGTGCATTTAAACAGGGTGGCGACATTTGTTGTTATCATTGGGCTTGTTGTAACTGTATTTGTTCTTGTGGTCCTTCTTGCTAGGTAACGTAAAGTTGCATCATTACCAAAACTACCTAATCTTTCAAATATCAAGATGAGATTATAAAATCTTTTATATAGGTTCTTTAATAGACATTCGAGGAATCCTGGTTAAAACAATACAATTTATTGTGGGTTGATGACATCAAATAACGTCTATTTTATATCATCATTTATCTTATGTAAATTGCCTATTTTGTATAATTATTGCATGAATTGGTACTTAATTTCTTAAATTTGTTATTTGTAGTAATTATGGAGCAATTAGTAAAGTTTAGCTAAAAGGCACGCATTTTGGAGCTTAAACAAAGAAATCTAAAGACTACTGTTTTGACACCCAATACGCTGCATCCAACAAGGAAGATAAGGCGTATCTGTGCCTGCACTTCACAAGAAACCATGAAGATTTGATGATCTATACGTCGTATCGAAAATCGAGTATTGGAAGATTCTGGAAGATATCACACGTGGTCCTTACTCAAAGAAATCCCCAATATGCCGTATTGAGCTCATTCAATATGGCGTATCGACCATATTTCGGACCTTATAAATACATACCTTAAATACGAGTTTTAGGAGAGCAAAAAAAGCAGTGACGAATCCTTAACCACAAAAGTCGATTTTCAGAAAGGAAGAGAAGCCAAAAAGGTCAAGCAAAGCACTTCGATTCATAGGGAATACCTTGTAATCATCTATACTCCAATAATCGTTTGATTTTTGGTATCATTCGTTTAACCTGGTTAGTTTACCTTGGTTGTTCAATTATTATGTTTGTATTCATTACAATGGGTTGTTTATATCGATTGCATTCTTATCTGTTAGGTGTTGATTATGTTTATCAATTCATACTCGCTTATGTGCTTAAGTATGCGACCTATCATTCAATTGGATCTAGGAATACAAAATATAAAGTTAGCTAGATGCTGGGAGAGCTCTCCATATCTGCGATTTATATATCTTGAATCATAGGATCGCAAATATTGACCTATATTTGCCATTGGTTTAGTGAACAAGTTGGACTAGCAGGTGACCTGGGATCAACAAATAATGTTCTGATTCCATTAGTAAAGACCCGAACAGTGGACTACTAGTATAAAAAGAGTCGTTAAGCAGTAAGTTAGTAAAGTCTCGTTGAGCTAGGGTTTAATAAGATCACCATTATTAATCTCCTAAGATAGATTATAATCAACAAAAAAAATGTTTTCAAATAATAGTTTTGGTAAATTTCTAACTAGCTCTTTAGATGATAGCGATTGTAAAAGTCGCATATTGGCGTGACCCAATCTTCGATGCCATAAGGTCGAAGTATCATCTATTGAAGTTAGACAAAGAGTATCTTTTGGTGAGTTCCCCGTTTTCATTATGTAAAGGGCCATTTTTCCCTAATTCTTTCCTAATGGTTAAGTCGGTCTTTAATTATTTCGCTACCGGTTTCACTAAATAACTACTTTGCATTTTATCGCATATTTGACCTATACTAAGAAGATTAAAACTAAGGTTTTCTACGTGGCTAACGTTATGAATAGTGAGGAAGTTATGAGAGATTGTACTTTTCTCGATGATCGTTCTTTTAGTGGTACCACCAAACACTACATTACCTCAGTCTATGGCCTTGTAGGATGAGAAGAGATCTTTGTTGCCCTCCATGAGTTGTGCAACACTATCTTTGATCCATCTCATCGTTCAAGAATTGACTATGGAAATGAGGAAGGACCCATTGATATACATAGGGGATTGGAACTGTTGTTCTTGTTGTGTTCCATAGTTCCAACCGACTTGATGATAGTTGCTTTTAGGATATAGGACATTAGAACTCCTATGGCCGTTTTGTGGGGCATTTGGATCCAACTTTTCCATGGCCTTACCAAGTTTAAGAATGTGTTTTTGTTATTCCTTATGAGTAGGCTTAAAGTGGGCTTTCTAGTTATTAATACTGAGTCATTTTTCTTTACAATGTTACTTCTTAGGATTTTAGCTTTTTCAGCATTTTCTGTTTTTGCTGCAGAGAGCCGGTTCTGTTCGTCAGAACAAGCCAGTTCTGTTGCAGAGGGAACCGGCGTAGCCGGTTCTACAGAGAGCATTTTGTCATTTTGAGGACCCAAAATTTTGATTTATTGTTGCTAGTGGAAGCTATATCCTCTGTGTATCCTAATCCATATTTATCTTTTGATGGTTTTTGCATTTTGACCATTTTCCGCAAAGATGAACTACTATTCTCGAAACTAGCTAGTTTTAGTTTTAGTGAGCTAATTTCAATTACAAGGTTGTTACAAGACTCACATTTATGACTTATTTCCTTGTCTCTTTCTAGTTGTTCTATTTTAGACTTAAGTTCACAAACATCTCTTTTTAATGATTCATTTTTAGCTTTAGGTTTTTGTTTTTAGTTTAATAATTTTTTTAAGACTAAATTTTTGCAAAGTTTATCATACTCATCTTGCCTTGACTCATTATCTAAGGATGAACTACTATAGTAAGGAGTCTCAGATTGTACCTCATTTGATTGGGCCATGAGACATATTTCTTCCTTTTTGGAGTCATCTCCACTATCGCTCCAACACCCGACAACAAACTCCTTTTGATCGCCGAAGGAGTGTTTGGGACAATCATTAATGAAGTGATTTGGATCACCACACTTGAAACATCTTCGGTCTTCCTTTTCTTTCTTATCTTCCTTTGTTTTTCGGAAGTTCTTTTTGTCGTCATAGGGTTGTCGGACAAACTTGCCTCTTCTTCTAAAGAACTTTTTGAAGTCTTTACCCGCCATTGCATATTCCTCATCATTGCTATATGAGGAAGATGCATCTTCTTCACTCAAGACTTGCCTTGCTTTTAGAGCGAGAGATTTGTATTTTTCTTTCTTGTTCTTTGATACCTCCAAGTCCTTTTCAAGCACTACCTCATAGACCTTGAGATTGCCGATGAGTTTGTCAAGGGATAGTGTTGACAAGTCCTTGGATTCTTCTATTGCCATCACCTTTGGACGCCATTTGGTAGGGAGAGCCCTCAAGAATTTCCTAACATGATTACGACTTGAAAAAGATTCATCAAGTGCTTTGAGAGAAGTAATAATAGTATTGAATCTAGAAAAGGCACAATCTATAGATTCATCATCCGAAATAATGAATTCTTCATATTTTTGAACGAAAATCTATTTGTTATTCTTTAACATTGTTTTGTTACTTGATGAGTAATTTATTAAAGAATTCCAAAGCTCTTGTGCCATGTTACACATGAAAATTCTTTCGTATTCCTTTTTAGGTAAAGCATTATATAAAACCATTTTGTTCAAATCATTTTTGGAAATCATTTTCTTTAGGATTATCATCATATTTTATCATAATTGATGACTAACATCCTTACCATCTTTGTCCTTGAGGTAAGGTTTGTAGTTTGCCATAACTAAAAATACCAAAGGATCAATATCTTTAGATTTACGTAGGGTTTCAAACGGTTTTTATTCCAATAATAAAAACAATTAGCCTTAAAAAGATGTGGTCGTACGCATAGATTGACCTTCTTGAAGTTTTTCAGAATCCATATCGTTTAAAGATTAAAATACCATTTATTTAAAACTTAGTAACATGCTCTTGATACAAATGTAGAAAACTAGAAGGGGTTGAATAGTTTTCCTGATTAATTGTTATCTTTTAAAAATTTGTTTGAAACTATACGTGAAATGATTATGATATTGGTAATGGTATATGACGTAAGAAATATGAAAGCAAATAAATGGTGAGTTAGAAAGAGATAACCAAGACACAAGTATTTATAGTGGTTCGGCTACAAGGACACCTTCCTTGCCCTACTTTACTCCCCGAGTCACCTACTCGAGAGTTTGTAAACACTAGTCGCCGAACTCCTTTCAATTGGCAGAGAAGCCTCACAACATTGCGTATACCTCTTTTTCGGTACAAAGCTAAATACCAGATTCTTCACACAGTAGAATCACACCAGCACTACTACACTTGATTTACAATGATAAATGTAACTAAAAACTACATATAAATGTTCAATGACATCATCATGTGATCTGATGACGATTTAACCAGTTATCATATGTTTCTTCTCCATTATTGAGCAAACCAGGGGAGTACTAGTTTCTTTTACTTGTTTTCTTTTCCCTTTATTCGTTTTTACGGGTACTTCTATAGAACATTGGGGACAATGTTTAACTTAAGTGTAGGGGAAATAAGCCTTAAAAACTATCCTTTTATTTTACATTTGCTTTGTCTTTAAAATGATGGGTAATATATCTAAACATCGCATAAAAAGGTAATTTTGACCTAAATTTTATGACACATACCGACAAAAACCGAGTATTAAATAGCATCTCATGGATAGGAATTTATATGGCTAGCACAAAAACCCTCAAAATTCCATTCCACCCCAAAAAATATGAGGTTCGCCTTTAGATCTATAGGAATTCGGGTATCCATTATTGATACCCAAGAAGATTCCACCTTTAGCAATTTCGAGTTAAGGTTTAAATGCAGACATATGTGTCCATTTTGTCGTTTGGAACATAAAGATCGGTTCAAAGAATCATACGAGTGTACCGATAGTATATTAAATTCTAAAACTTGTTTTTGTGATGCATCCCGATACCGCATAGTAAGTATTAAGTGCTAGATAAGAGACAGTAGGATTAACCCATGTTTTAAACCTGTAATTGTTATGATGGACACACATATCATATAACTATCCCACACCCTTACCATGCACTCATTTTTAGTACAGGATACCCCTAGTACAACCCTTCGAACCTATCCTTTTTCATGGTTCTCATAATTTTCTAGTTAAGTCAGACTATTAATGAAGATCATTATCACCCTTAAACCAATCGTTACACCCAAATCGCCTTAGCCTACCTTGTATGTACTTGCTTTTAGTACATTATTGTTTTAACCCAAGTTAATTATTGAGTACACGGTTGATAAGTCCTTATCCTTGTAAATACCGTTTTGGGACGATTGGGATTCATGGTAGTATTTATTTCGCGAAAGAACGGGGAAGAAAAGTTAAGTCAATACCCCCATATGTTTGTCAAATGATCTCCATGTTATGTTGATCCGCCTTAATTCGGGTCATTAGTTAGATTGTGAATAATCGAGTATGTAAAAGTTCAAGTGTAGGGGTGTACCTATAAATCCACATGATGTATTATATGTTTAAGCAATGGCAGGGCAAAAGTGTACAAAAAATGTATATAAAAAAAGTAAAAAAAATGCACGGGCTGTCATTTGCTTATGTCTATGTTTATATTAGAGTCAAGAAAAGAAAAAGAAAAGAGATTGATGTAGAGTTTGTATATCTTCGTCCGAGTCTTTGATTAGCAACCAAACCAGCGTGTATTCGTATAAATAATTAGCTAACCCTTCCACTCCAAATTCACCCAAAGCCACCCAAATGTATCCCATCCGTTTCCGTTTCCATATATGTTATCTTACACCTACACCCCACAACCCTTTCAAAGACCTCTTAGATAGTAATGAATAATGCTTGCGCCTAACGGTGGAGGTTTGATCCTTTACCAAGCCTATGGTAATTTATATGCTATGACAGGTAATGACTGTTGATTTTATGTTTCCCCATAGTTGTTATAATTCATTATACACCCGAGTGAAAGAGAGAATCCCAAACACTTATGTGAGGTGCTAGTATATACTTTCCGTGCTTTTAATTACGAGGTCTAGAAGGTTGTGTTGTAAAATGCTTTTAAAGAGCAGGTTAAATGACCCTAATATTGCTATTGTCAAGGTAGAAAAGCCTATTTGCTTAAGGACAAGCAAATCCCAAGTGTATGGGTATTTGATGTGGTGTCATTTTATACACTATTTCGGGGTCATTTAACCCCCTAAATCATGCAAATATTCCCATATTATGTGCTTAATTATTTGTTTTTAGGTTTTTAGCACTTTGATGGCATTTGGAAGAAATACACATGACTTAGGATCATTTGGAGAAAAAACGGACAAGATTATGACTCTACACCAAGAACCATGAAGAATTGTGCACTCAGAGCCTGGAGACGGCGTCACATCCATAAAGCGACGGAGTCAAGACTTTCATGGTGACGGCGTCAGAGATTTAGCGACGCCGTCGCGTCGATATCTCTGTAAATACAAAACCATTTTTAGGGTTTTAAGTGTGTAACTTTATATAACTTTTAGGAGATGAACCCTAGTCTTTATAGCAGCTTTGTAGGTCATTTTTAGGGCCTCAAAATCCTATTATACTACATTCAATCCATGGTTTAATCAAGTAAGGTTATTTATCATTAATAATTCAATATGTATATGTGTTGTTTGATTGATTTATTCTCTTGGTTTCCTTATAACATCCGAGGCTAAACCCTCTGTATTTACTTATGATTGCATGAAACTTAGGTTGTAGATCCTTTTGATGTTGCTTCTTGTTGATGGATGTGCGCGTTAGGCTTTAGAAAACTAGCCATAAGATATTAAATTAGCATAGACGTCTAGGGAAACGCAAGTGTGTAGAAATGATATCATCGGTAACAGTATTCATACTACCTTACCCCTTATATGGTTGATCCCTCTTAAGATATTTCACATGCATTTAATATACTCTTAGGGGCCTTGTAATAGTCTTCATGCTACCTTACTTGTGCGTTGCCTTAATGGAATATTAAATAGACGGCGGGTTCGTGTAATCCGTTCATGACCTAGGAAATACTTACACAGACTATCACAAGTGTGACAAAGCAACGGATCTAGGAGAAGCAATCTGAGGAGTAGTGCATGATTAGGTAAATACATTTGTTTGTCATAATGTTATCACTAGTAGTTTAGATTATAATTAGTTTAGTTATTAGTTTATCAAACCAACCTCTCAAATCATTAATTTACTTGCTTTTTATAAAATATAAAAACACAAAAAGAATCTTCTCTCAACCCCTAGAATTCTGTTAGACCGTGATCAAGCCTTCCCAACCTATTCCCCTAGAGAACGATAACAACCCTCGAGTCTTGCCTATACTACTACTACAATGGTTAGGTACATTGCCTAAGGGATTGTAAAACTTCCTGTTGAAGTCCCTTACGACCTCCGCATCAGAGACAAGTACTCAAACGAGAGTACCTCTAATAGATCACACCCACGAACCAAGGAGAAAAGGGATTCGAACTCCTAAGGTCTCGTTACACGAGTTGACTCTTACAAGGAGTAGGAATGAGAGAGAGAATTAGCACATAAAGCCTTGGCATGCCTCTCTATTTATATGGAGAGTAAGGGACTTGGAATATCTCTTTGAAGGGATGTGGGATCCCCCCCAAAAAAACATCCTATGAGTCCCTTATGGGTCTTTCCGGCCTGTTCAACTTAATACACCTTGTATTAGTTTATATTCAGCCCATGCTTGTTTATAATTAGCTTCTGATTAATTTACCAACTATTAATAAATTAATAAGCCAATTAATTACACATATAATATTAATTCTAATTAATATTATCTCTCCTTTATTATTTTTCTTAACGGATCATTGAGGGCAACTAAAAAATGACTCTACTTTTGACGACAATCTTATCAATTAGTTATGAACTTGGACACTAAATCCAACAATTTGTAGTTTATCTGTAGAATTAATGTATACCATATGTTGGATAAAATGCTTGAACTAAAATTTTGCATGCTACAGTTTTGCATCGCACTGGAAGATCTTTAAATAAATATTCTTATTGTTGTTACAAGTACTAGGGTCAATAAGATAAGACATGTGCTAACACTTTAAGATGGTCCTTGACTGATTAAAAGTTGCATACGACTAAAAATTTGGTTTGTTATTTTAGTTCTACACTTGTAAGATTTGCATCGTGTCGTAATATAATGCACAGGAAATAGGTATTGTTATATCAAATATTCAAATAAAAAGGGATGACATTGTGATGTTCTAAATCTTCAAATTACCAAGTCATAATAATAAAGTAGTATTATATAGCTTAACAAATAAACCCTTACTTATTGTTAGATAATATATTTCTGTTTTCTCACTTGTACTATCTCTTTTAAGGGATCAAATTTTTTACTAAATCGAGTAGTAAGCACAAGTTCTCTTTCTCTAACATAGAACTTGTGTTTCCTGTTCTCTAGCTTTAATTTACTGACTTTAAACAATCACTTCAATTTCAAAACTTAAATGAGGACCGAAGGTAGTAGGTTTTCAGCAACTTGTTAATATTTCATATGTACTAGCTACTTCTTCTAACAACTCTAAAAGGAGTGAGGTTTATCCTCTATGGTGAAAGTTTGAGTTTTGTATGCAGCCTAATTGGATGTCACTATGAGCTCGAATCACTAACAACTAACTTGCCGTTCTAGAAAAAATGAAAAAAAACTTTCTCTAACAACTGAATATGATATTATTATTAGGTTGTAAGAGATTATTTGCCTTAAAAGTTGGTGACCAGCTTAGAGAATAAGTTTCTCACTTCTTTTTTGGTTACATGGTTTACATTTTAATCGTAAACTAGGTTCTGTGGATGGGGTTTTAATTTACCGCTCAGTTTCTTTATATTGATAAATCAAGTATGACGGATAGGCGAGTATGTTACCTGTTTTATCTCAGTATATTTTAGGTAGATAACATTGGTTTTCTATGGTGGAACAGGTTCACAATTCGCCATATTTAATGTATGGGTGCAAGATGGCTAATGGCTATCGTACCATCTGTGATCACATTTCATCTTTTGTAGTATTTGTATATGGAACAAAACTCTGAGCCCCCTCCCCTTTCTTATAATAATGTGTTCACATGATCATTCACAGGCCACAAACGTCAGAATAAATACATAATAGGGGTTGCTAGCTTATGGCTAGCATATAATGGCGAGGAAACACCATTACAATTTAATATACCCACTTTAAGCTTCTCTAATTAGATAATAAATCAGATCTTCTAAAGCTATAAAATAGTTGCTAATCCTCTGAGTTTTATTAGGTGCATTTAAACAGGGTGGCGACATTTGTTGTTATCATTGGGCTTGTTGTAACTGTATTTGTTCTTGTGGTCCTTCTTGCTAGGTAACGTAAAGTTGCATCATTACCAAAACTACCTAATCTTTCAAATATCAAGATGAGATTATAAAATCTTTTATATAGGTTCTTTAATAGACATTCGAGGAATCCTGGTTAAAACAATACAATTTATTGTGGGTTGATGACATCAAATAACGTCTATTTTATATCATCATTTATCTTATGTAAATTGCCTATTTTGTATAATTATTGCATGAATTGGTACTTAATTTCTTAAATTTGTTATTTGTAGTAATTATGGAGCAATTAGTAAAGTTTAGCTAAAAGGCACGCATTTTGGAGCTTAAACAAAGAAATCTAAAGACTACTGTTTTGACACCCAATACGCTGCATCCAACAAGGAAGATAAGGCGTATCTGTGCCTGCACTTCACAAGAAACCATGAAGATTTGATGATCTATACGTCGTATCGAAAATCGAGTATTGGAAGATTCTGGAAGATATCACACGTGGTCCTTACTCAAAGAAATCCCCAATATGCCGTATTGAGCTCATTCAATATGGCGTATCGACCATATTTCGGACCTTATAAATACATACCTTAAATACGAGTTTTAGGAGAGCAAAAAAAGCAGTGACGAATCCTTAACCACAAAAGTCGATTTTCAGAAAGGAAGAGAAGCCAAAAAGGTCAAGCAAAGCACTTCGATTCATAGGGAATACCTTGTAATCATCTATACTCCAATAATCGTTTGATTTTTGGTATCATTCGTTTAACCTGGTTAGTTTACCTTGGTTGTTCAATTATTATGTTTGTATTCATTACAATGGGTTGTTTATATCGATTGCATTCTTATCTGTTAGGTGTTGATTATGTTTATCAATTCATACTCGCTTATGTGCTTAAGTATGCGACCTATCATTCAATTGGATCTAGGAATACAAAATATAAAGTTAGCTAGATGCTGGGAGAGCTCTCCATATCTGCGATTTATATATCTTGAATCATAGGATCGCAAATATTGACCTATATTTGCCATTGGTTTAGTGAACAAGTTGGACTAGCAGGTGACCTGGGATCAACAAATAATGTTCTGATTCCATTAGTAAAGACCCGAACAGTGGACTACTAGTATAAAAAGAGTCGTTAAGCAGTAAGTTAGTAAAGTCTCGTTGAGCTAGGGTTTAATAAGATCACCATTATTAATCTCCTAAGATAGATTATAATTAGCACCGATTGCTTTATATGGATGTGTTTAATTGTGACAGAATTAGCATGTCTAGGTTTTAGGAAGAAGTACCACCTAAATCTAGGAATAATATATCGACAACAATAAGACAATCATTGCACTAATAAACAAACCTGCGTTTATTTGATTAAATATGGTTAATACAATTCCCTTATAATAGGCTTGACTGCTTCTCCATCTTTTGATTATCTGCTTACGTGTGTTAATTATTCTCACTTGCTTAATTTCCAAAACCCCGTGCCAGTCTCTCAAGGTGAAAACCCCCATTCATGTTAGAATTATGACTAACTTAGGATTAACATAGATTAGAACTAACATAGATATAACAACCCAAGAGTTTTCATCAACCTATTTTACTATGATCACAATTGTATGGGGATATTTTTCGCTTCATTACATTACTTGCATTGTCAATATCTCAATATGTCATGTAACTTACATAACTAAAGTAGACGAGCTCACGCAACCTATCTATGGCCATTCTATCTTCATATATGTCAAGCAAACATCATAATATGTCAAGTCAATATCATCATATCCTTATTACAAAGTACATTATTCCTATAATGTACCATTCGCAACGTTATATCAAAACGGGCTTTAAACCGTTATCGTATACCTCTAAACCCTAATTCCATGAAGATTTAATATCTAAAGTGAATGTACAAGCTACTAAAGCATATGTACAAGTAATATAACATTTCATTTGAAATATAAACTCCCTACAAGTCAAGTACAAGCTTTCAAAGCACAATATACAAGTCATTAATGCACGATATCCAAAATAGCCGTTTTACCTTCAATTTCTTCACCACCACTTTTGTACAAGCTAATACACTCAATATACAATGTGTAAACCCTAATTATTCTATTCATAAGCTTTCATACACATTTTTACACTCAAAACCCTAATTCAAAAGTCAGAAACCCTAACCCGAGCAAAATAGTAAATCATGACCCGTTTCTTGGTTTTTATCCATCATAACCCCAAACCAACACTCAAATAAGTTGTAATAACTTAAATTACAACATTAACAATCATATCCTATCATCATTTCATCATTTCAACAACAATATTCAAGAATTAAACCCAGAAAACCCTAATATAGTTTTAACCCTAAAACCTAAAACTAGGCCCTAGTTCAGAATCGGATCAGTCTATAAAACATAGGATCTGAGAAATATCAATAGGATCTGGATATTAAGTGAAAACACTAGGTTGTAGCCCTATGTATTGTGATCATTTTGCCGGTGGAATCAACCTGATTCGACGTCGGATGAATTAGTTACAGCCGAAATGGCAAAGGTACGCAGATTCTGCACACCTGTAGTAAATGGCTATTATCTCTAAATTTTTCTATAGTAACCCTTAAATATGTAAAACTAAACGTTGTAGAGGACTCAAATATCTAACAATGCTCGGTGGTTTGAGCTTCAACGGAATTACGGTTTGTAAATGGCAACCATTTTACCGAGACTGATGTCTTTCTTTTTGAGCTTTCACGAATTACACGGGCTTTTTTTGTTTTGTTAATGGCTGGCAACCATTTTACGGAGTGATTAAGATTGATGTGGCTGTCCAAATTTTTAACAGCCATGTATAAACAAACCTAAAACCCTCTCTTTTTAAATACGTTTCTAGTATCTTCTAGAACCACCTCCCCCTCCACCTTGCATTCTAGCCTTCATTCTCCTGACTCATTCCCCTTGCTCTCCACCATCACCCCCCATGTGGTCCTCCTTTGTCCTAACCTGGTTATATTTCAAAGTTTCTTAGCCTTGTTAAGAGTGCTTAACATATAAATTGGAAGACATAGCAAAGCAGGACATAATACTTCATACCTAAAACTCATCCTCCATTCTTCTTATTATAACCCAAATTGAGCAAAACTTTTATATGATCATATGATCATATTTCGGGTAGTATTTCCACTCGTACGCCTTGTATCTTTACTCCGGGGCTTCAATTCTTCAGGGCTTCGCTTCTTGAACGTCTTTTATGATCCTAGGATCATATGGGAGCAAAGGATTGCTGCCTTATGGGTTTGAGAAAGAAGAGATGTGGTGCGAGTTGTAATGAACAACCAAGGACCCTATTTATACTAAAATGGAGGCATGGTGACTAAGATAGCTTCATGATCTGGTCTTGGACGTGTGGAGCAGCTAGGGGGTGATGTGTTGAAGCTACATGATGAGTCTTGAGGTCTAGAGGTGGTAGGATTGCAAGGTGGAAGGTTTTTAGGGGTGTTTGGGTGTCACGACTAGAGAATGTCCAACAAGGAGGTGATGTGGCTTTCTTGGTGACCAAGGGAGGCAATATATTTATGCTAGCAGGTGTGTAAGCTGCTTAGGATTGCATGTGCATAAGTTATTTGCAAGAGAAAGGGTTTAAAATGGGTAAGAATTGCAAAAAGGGGGTCGCGGGTTGGTTTTTGGGGTTTTATGGTTCGAACTCAAGTTTTTGGCTTATATTTCGTGAGAATTGATTAAGGAATGATTGAATTATGATCTCAAGGTTTGTATTAAGGCTTATCATCAGAAATTAGCAAGTGGTTTGGTTTAAAACGGGTCGAAAATGAGAAAGTTAAGCCGCGGGTCATATTAGGGCTTAATTAGGGTTTCTTTGACTTTTCTAGCTTGTAATTCGTGTGTAAATGATCAAGGGTGATAGAATACTGATCTTGAGCAATGTAATATGAATTATTAATGATATTTGATAGTTGGTTTAAGTTAAAATGGGTCGAAATTGAAAGAATAAGCCACGGATTTGAATTAGGGCATGTAATGGACTTTTAGGGTTTCCAGGTTTTCTAATTCAAGTATATTGTCAAAGAAATGATAGATACTGATGGTTAATGATTTGTAAACTCATATTATGAGTTTACAATAGCTCATGGTTGCTTATTTGAGGTTGAATGGGTTAAAAACGAGAAAACGGGTTAAGTGATCATTTAGGGCTCATTTAGGGTTTCTTGGATTCGATTCTTGTATAAATGAAGTAGGATTATGAAATAATGATGGAATAGGATTGTCATGGTTGTATAATAAGTTATTACAACTTATTTGAGTATTGATTGAGGTTTAGAACGGATAAAAATCGATAAACGGGTCATGGTTTAGAAACTAGCTCGGTTTTAGGGTTTAGGGTTTTGAATTAGGGTTTTAAGAGTAAAAATGTGTATGAAAGTTTATGAATAGAATAATTAGGGTTTACACATTGTATATTGAGTGTAGTAGCTTGTACATAAGTGATGGTGAAGAAATTAGAATGAAAACGGAGGTAAAACGGCTATTTTAGATGTCATGCTTAATGACTTGTATATTGAGCTTTTAGAGACTTGTACTTTGACTTGAAGAGATTTTATATTTCAAATGAGATGTTATATTACTTGTACATATGCTTTAGTAGCTTGTGCATTCACTTTAGATGTTAACCCTTCATGAAATTAGGGTTTAGAGGCATACGATAACGGTTTAAAGCCCGTTTAGATATAACGTTACGAATAGTACATTATAGGAATAATGTACCTTGTAAAAGGGATATGATGATATTGACTTGACATGTTATGATGTTTGCTTGACATATATGAAGATAGGATGGTCATAGATAGGTTGCGTGAGCTCGTCTACTTTAGTTATGACATACTGAGATATATAAGTAATGTAATAAAGCGAAAAATTTCCCTGTATAATTGTGATCATAGTAAAATAGGTTTATGAAAATTCTTGGGTTGTTATAGTATATATATCTTCATTTTCTTGACATGAAAAACGATGTTGTTTAGATTCGTAGCAAAACCAAACTGGTTAGGTTTTCCCAAAACGACCGCATTTTATGTTAGGATTAGTTGTCTAATAACCTATATTATCATGTAATATACACAGCGGATATTGTCCCAAAGAGATGCGTATGATGTATTCAACTAACATAAATGATAAACAATTTACTAACCTCTTAGTTCTTGATTTAAGCAACTACGAAACTCAAAGAACACCCTTGTGTTCTTGTAAAACCCAAGAAACACAAACCAGACACTAAACAAGGTGTTCTCTACGGTAAAGTCCACACTACGTAATCAATACCACCCGAATGCAAGTTCTTGATCACAATACGAAAACCAAAACCCTGGTTCTTGATTTACACTTAAATCGACAAACCCTAATGTAAAGGGGTGTTTGTTGATCAGTTATGGGAAGGAAAAAGGGAGAGCAAAGATTCATAATGTGTCCCCAAAGGCCTTGTATATATAGGGTGTGATTAGGGCTTTCATAATCCTAAAACAATAGCTTTCAGACCAAGTAATCTCTCTTCTTTCCTTTTCTTCCCCTTAGGTCGGTCGAATACTTCTAATATGGTCCTTCCATATTTGATTTTTGACTTAGATAATTATTATGTACATTACATATTAATTAAAAGATCTAGCGTTAATTATTCGTCAAACAAACTAACTAACGACCGTTAAGTATTATCGTGAAATGAATATTAATATAATTAATATATATATATATATACTAAATATATTAAATATATTATTAAAGTGGTATCTCGGTGTATATGTGTATGATCTCATAGGCTCACGTATCTCCGTCTGCATGAATATCAATATGACATGAGCACTTCCCAATAACTCCTACTTGCGAAAGTCATAATCATATAATATACTAACATTGGTAAGCATCTAGCAACACGACAATGCTCCTAGAAATACCTGAGTGTAGTTTCGTAAATGTCTCAGTATAAATGCTTTATTCTTAATCATCCTTTCATTACAGATACTGTGTTAAAATAGATATCGATCAATAGTTATTCCATAATTTAACGATTCTATTTTTCGATTTAGATATTGAATAAGATTACCAAACGTAACAAGATTTATCTTGACTACACTCTGGGCACGACCATGCAAACATCTGATCAACTCAACAAGGGGCCCAGTAGTATCTAACTTCATAAACACATGGAGGGAAAAAAAAATCCTATTTTGACTACACATGTTATTCATGTGCTTTACAACACTTCTGAAAATAACCTTTATAACTACCTTATTCCATCCACACATGCAAGACCTACTTGCATCTCAAGTCTAAGGATGAGTAAAAACTCTACTACTTGTGGAATTCACTTAATGACGTCGATCCAAAAATTGAGTTCTCACAGGTTGGGGGACTCCAATATTCATCACCAATGAATAGCATAAGAGTTTGGCAGAAACATCCTTTAAGATTCCAAGAATATTACCAATCGCTCACATTTGTCTTAATTCAACAATACTCCCATATCGTTAATCGATAATGGACAACTTTAAAATGATACAAGTCATTCACGGATTAAACATGCAAATATAGGAAACAATTATTATAAAATGAAAACAATCATACAAAGTATATTAATTCATTACAAAAATAACAATTGTTTAACATCCCATTATCCTAATACTAAACCACATATATACATGAAACTACTAGTAGGACGAAGCCCAATGTTCCTAGCATGTTCGATATGCTTGGCTAACGGAACTGGCTTCTTAAAAGGATCAACTACGTTGTCCTTTTTGTGAACTTTGACAAGGTTAATTTCACCCAATTCGATACCTCTCGAATGTAGTGATATTTCCTTTGATAGTGTCTTGCACCTTTCGTGATGTTTGGTTCGTTGGTGATGATGATTGCTCCAATATTGTCACATAACATTTTCGTTGGTTCTTTAATCTAAGCCCATCAATAAACTTCCTCATCTAAATAGCTTCCACTATAGATTTCGAAGCAGCTATGTACTCTGCTTCTATAAAAGACATCACTATAGTGATTTTCTTAGCACTCTTCCATTCTACGGCTCCTCCATTCAGTATGAAGACATATCCCAATTGAGATTTTCTATCGTCTTTGTCAGTCTTAAATCCAACATCAATATAACAAGTAACTGTGAGCTCCTTTTCAAGATTTCTCCCATAAACAAGAAACATGTCTTTAGTATTTCTTAGGTACTTAAGAATCGTTTTAACAGCAGTATAGTGACACTCTCCATGATTTTGCTGAAATCGACTTGTAAGGTTCTGCGCGAACGCCACATCAGGTCTAGTGCATCTGACTGCATACATAATAGATTCTATAGCCGAGGCATAAGGAACTATTTGCATGTGTCTCACCTCTTCAGGTTTTGAGGCACCTTGATTCTTATGTCTCTCTTACATTGGAATATTTCTATGCTTGGAATTTTTTTTATCTTAAATCTCTTTAAGATATTGTCAAAATAAGTACTTTGATTAAGAGCAATTAACCGCTTTGATCTATTTCTATTGATTTTGATTCCAAGAATGTACGTTGCTTATTCTAAGTCTTTCATAGAGAAACATTTTCCAAGCCAACACTTTTACTTCTTGTATCATTGGAATGTTATTCCCCATGATTAATATGGCACTGAAATATAAGATTAGGAATGCAACATAACTCCAACTAGTCTTTTGATATACACATGGCTAATCAAAGTTTTGAATGAAACCATACTTTTAAATTTCCTCATTAAACCTTTATTCTAGTTTCTTGATACTTGCTTTAATACATAAATGGATCGTAGTAGCTTACATACTTTTCAGGGATATTTTGGATCTACAAACCCCTTAGGTTGCACCATATATACGTCAATACGGCTATAGCTATAAGAATCCTTATAGCTCTAATATCTGCAACAGGAGTGAAGGTTTCCCCATAAACAACATCGTAGGTTTGGGTATAACCTTTTGCCACAAGACTAGCTTTAAAGGTATGTACATTGCCATATTAAGTTTATAACAAGGATTATCGGGATTAGGCTAAGAACACATTCGAGCAAGTATGTCCTATTGTGTGTAGTTAGTTGAGTTTGGTAAGTTGAGGTTGTTCGAGGGATTAGAGTGTTTTTAATTATAATAATCAAGTAAATAAAAAATAACATGAAAGTGGTAAAATGGTTGTCACAAGCTAAAATACCATAAAAGTAAATAACACTAAAATGATAATGATGCAAATTCAATAGATTAAAGATAACACTTGTTTGGATTAGTTCATAATTTTTGGATTGCTTATTACGAGGATGGTTATGACATATCGATTACAAGTATTAGAATATGACGGTGACAAATTCCAATCTATGATTCTAAAGCCTACAATCCCCACTAGAAGATCATACAACCATGAAATCAAGCATTAAGCCAAATCAACCAATTTAAGACTATGCTATTGTTAACAAAATTGATCCGCGATAGTTTCACAAAATTGTTAACAATCACACCTAAGTTTCTTTGCAATATCAACTTAGTTATGAAATGGTCAATGCATAAAACAGTCATTCATAGACAAAATAGTTATAACTAGTTGTATGAAAATCACCCTTTCGACGTATGAGATAATCAACAACTAATCAAACTTGATAAAACGAATGTCACGAAAACTCATGTAAATTTAGATCTCGAACATAACATGAAATTGATCAAAACTACAAGATAAACAAAGCAATCCTCATATAATAAACATCATCCAAACAAGTATATAAAGAAACTAAGCCATGTTACTTTCAACCAAACACAACATCTCAATAATCATATCAATAACAAACATCTTGAAAAGTAAAAGTAGATTACCAAAGTAAGATTACAAAGGTAATGGTAAGGATTTAGAGGAACACTTTAGCCTACAATCAACTATAACCTCTAAACAACCCAGAAAATCATGTCCTAACACTTTATCAAGCATGTGATCACCTCTTCTCAAATTGGCAGAAGGTTTAGGTCTTTGATGTGTCGTTGTGTGGTGTATATTTTTATGATTCAAGTTTTAAATTTATATTTTACCGACTTAACCAAAAACAACACTTTAACGGGCAGTGTACCCTGTCAGTGGTAGATTCATGGTAAGTAGGGTGTCGATCACTAAGAGCGAGAGCATTAACTCCTAATTCTATCAGTATTTTAGTTATCTATGTTAGTTCTAATTATCCTAAGTTAAACCTAAACTAAGGCAAATGGGGGTTTCAGCCTAAGAGACTGGCACGAGGTTTAGTTATCTAACCTAAGGTTTTGATGACAAGTAAAGCAATAAACACACAAAAGAAGAATGACAAACGATAGAGAAGCGGTCAAGAACTAATGTAAGGAAAACGTATCAACCATGAATAATCCAATAAAATGCTAGTTTGTTTATTTAGTGCAATGATTGTCTTATCTCGAAGGGGCATATCATTCCTAGACTTAGGCGGTACTTCTTCCTAAGACCTAGACACACTAATCTTGTCACAATTAGACGCATCCGCATAAAGTAAGCATTTGTTGATTATAATCTATCTTAGGAGATTAATAATGGTGCTCTTACTAAACCCTAGCTCATTGAGACTTTACCCACTTACTGTTTAACGGCTCTTTATATACTAGTAGTCCACTGTCTGAGTCCTTACCAATTGATTAGAACGTACTCGTTGGTACCAAGATCACCTTATGGCTCAACTAAGCTCACAATCAAAGGGCAAAGATAGGTTAATATTTGTGATCCTATGATTCTAGATATATAAATTGCAATATGGAGAGCTATCTCGGACTCTTAGCCTACGCCCAAACAACACCGAAGTTGCAACGCATTAAATATGTAGGACTAGACCCATTTGAATGATAGGTCGCATACTTAAGTACGTAAACGAATATAAATTGATAAACATAAACAACAATCAACGATAAATTAAGCAATCAAGATAAATAAACCAAACGTTAGATCTTCATAAACATGGCTGATACCTAAAGGTATCAGCCGATAGTCATTGTAAAAATACACACGGTTTGATATATGAACGATTAAAATAAAGAAACCTTAATCGAACGTGTATTCGGTTGCGCAAAGATTACAAGAGTTTTCCTATGATCTTGAGGCTCTTTTCTGACCTTCTAGGCTCCTTTATTCGTCTCTTGGTCGACTTGGTGGTTTAGGGATTCACTTGCATACCTAAAACTGAGTTTTGGGTCGTCTATTTATAGGGTCTGGAAACAGGTCGATACGCCGTATCGAGTAATGTGGGATATGACGTATTGGGGATTTCTTGGAGTAAGGACCACGTTTGATATCTTCCAGAATATTTTATTACTTGTTGATCCCAATAGAATGGATCTTGAATTCCTTAGCTTATGTAAGGTTAAGTTGTATTGAATAAATTCAAAACAACTATGATAGAAACTTTGATTCTAAATATCAAAGACTATGCGGAATCTAGTCAATGATACCAAGAAGAATTTCAATGAAACAGTAATGAACAAGATTAATAACAAACAGTTTACCAAACTTTCAGCCTCAATATAATACGAACACTCTTAATAGTGTTAGGGTTTACAAAACCTTGAAGCTACAAATAGATTGACAGAACAATGAAAAGATGATTAGATTATCTATCTCTATGCCCTAGGACCTCCTTTTATACACCAAGGAATCCTAGTTGATTTACAATATATTACAAAAATTTAGAATATTCACTAAGATCCTTTCTATAGATAACTCATACTTATCACGTAAGTATTCTTGATCTCCAATCAATCTTTATCTTTTCAGCAGTCTTAATCCTTGAGCAGTTGTAACCTTTCAGAATTTGTAACTTTGTACCAGCATCATTAACTCTGAATAAGCAGTTGTAACTTTGTACCACCAGCACTAACTAAGTACAAGCAACATTAACTACTTAGAATATTTTCTTCATTTTTCATCATCAGTACTAAGCTACACTAGCAGTACTAACTTTACTCTAGCAGTACTATCTTTACTCTAGTAGTACTAACATTACTAGCAGTAGTAACTAACAAAACTAATATACACTAGCAGTAGTAATTTACACTAGCAGTACTAACTACTTAGCATATTTTTCATAAAGATTACTAACAGCATTAATTTATGCTTAGCAGTACTAACACACACTTGAGTAGCAGTAACTCTAAGATCATCATGAAGTACTAACCTAGCAAATTATGATTTGCAACTTATTAAATGTGGTGGCATAGAGATTTCGATTTAAGGGGAAGATTGTTTCATTCATGGAAGATCAAGATGTTGGTTTTGTAATCATCAAATAGGGGAATATTGTTGGGAATTATATTGATTTGATGATACAAAATAATGATACAAAATAATGAAACAAGAATGAAATAAAAGGAAAACAAAAGGATCAAAGTCAACATTATGGAATTCTACAAGATGTAGGAGTACATAAAGATTTTAGAAGATTTGGTCAAAGACATGAAGATAAAAATTAGGAAGATTTAGTTTCCTAATACAATTAGTTTTCCTTGTAAGGTCTCATGGACTCAATTATATAAAGAGATCCTTATACATAGTTTTTAGTATCTCTTTGTGTGAAAAACGTGTGTGTACACAAAGTGTTAAAGATGTAGACGTCTGGTAGAGTTGGTGTAGCCCCAAGGTATCAAGGTTTCCTTGAACCCTGTTAGATTGTAACCGTTCTATACCGATCATATAGATTTGGGGCTTGGAGTGTAATGTATGAAGGTAAAGCCTTATTTAATAACAATGATTTTTTGTTTGAATATTACACCTTTGTTATTATTAATCCTAGATTAGTTCTAAAAAAACTAGAGCTTATACGATCAATTCCTATTCATTCTTAGGTTCATTAGTCTCAACAATAGGCTTTTCAACTACAAACTCACTAACAGACTCATTCCCTTCCACAAATTCATCTAGACTAGGATAAACTAAATCAGATTTAGGTGGCAAAAAAATTCCTAGTATAGGGAGGTGGGACAACATTATACCCTAATCTTGTTTTACATTTATCCATTATCTGTCTATCTAGAAGTTTACTTAGGCTTTTTGATGAATTTTCAAAATTTTGTACTGTAAGTTGAACCTTATCTTTTTCTTTTGTAGCCAATTCTAACTTCCTTTTAAGCTCTGTAATATCTAAATCTCTTAAATAGATTTCACGTTTTAAGAGTTTTATATCTTCCTCATACACAGATTCATTTTTCTTAAAGACTACCAGTCTAGCTTCTACAGATTCTAAACCAGTTTTATAAGAGACAACACTTATCCTAGCTGTTCTTAAGTCTTTAACTAATTGTTCATTTTGTTCTTTTAGATCTTTTACACATTCTAAACAAGATGAACAACAATTTGAGTCATTAGATACCTCAGAGTTTGTAGAAGAACTTGAACTTGTTGAAGAATAAGCCATGAGAGCAAAATTGGTTGGACCTTCTTCTGCTTGGTCACTCCAATCATAGCCAAAGCCATCACACTAAGACACTAAGGCATTTGAAGTAGTTTCTTCAACTGGCACAGTCCTTCTTGTAGGCTCCTTGTTCCTGCTGTCTTGATTCCTGGGTGTCATACACTCCCTTGCAAAGTGTCCTCTCTTGTGGCAGTTGAAACACTCCACCTTCGACTTGTCAAACCCAATTCTTTCTTTGTTGTCCATATCCAGCTTCCTTCCGGTATTCTTCAGGAATCTTCTTGCCCTCATAGTCAGCATAGCAATGTTCCACCTCAAGTCCATCTCTTCTAGATCATTAGGATGGATTTGTTGTAGATCTTCATTATCAAGTTGTGGAGTACTTGGTTGGCTAGCAAAGAAGGAATAAATCACAGCATCACTCAAATTTTCAATAGTTGTTAAGCTATCAGCAGCATCCTGAGTGCTAGCAGTATTAACACCCTGAGCAGTATTAACTGCTCTAGTTGCAGTGTTAGTGCTGCTTGAGGACAGAAAGGCTACATTGTGTGCGTTTGTGGTTCAGCTAGATGTCCTCTTAACCTCTGATTCATAAGCCTTCAGGTTGTTAAAGAGGTAATCCAAACTCAATGTCTCAATCTCTGGTTTGTTCCTCCACACAATAGTATGCATAGTTCATTCTTGTGACAAACTTCTCAAGAACTTTTGATTGATGTCTTCTTGAGGGATGAATTCACCATGCATCTCCAGTTGACTAATTAGCTTTTGAAGCCTTTCATAGGTTTGCTCAATCAATTATGTGCTAGATGCAGCAAAGTTTTCATACTGCTGCTTCAGAAGATTTTTCTGAGTTTTCTTTGTAGCAGTATTACCTCCAAATATGTTCTCAATAGCATGCATCAGTTTCTTAGCATCCTTGTATGAGTTGAACTTTAATTGATGCTCATTAGGTAAGGCCATCAATAAAGTGCTTCTTGCCTTCAACTCTTCCCTTCTTTGTGCATTATCTTCAACACTTGTAGGAGGAATAACAGTCTCCTTACCATCAACAGTTTTTGTTACTATGGGTACATTACCATTTTCTACGATCTCCTATAGATTGTAATCAATACATTATAGGTACTGTTCCATCCTCATCTTCCAGAGATCATACTCACCAGGTTGGAGTATGGGTAGCTTGATGGTTTGAGTAGATTGAGAGTCCATTGCTTCTTGAAAAAATAGATCTTATGTTTAGTAAAGTTTCTTCTTATTCAAAGCTTCTCAGAAGATCTAATACCACTTGTTGATCCCAATAGAATAGATCTTAAATTCCTTAGCTTATGTAAGGCTAAGTTGTATTGAATAAATTCAAAATAACTATGATAGAAACTTTGATTGTAAATACCAAAGACTATGCGGAATCTAGTCAATGATACTAAGAATAATTTCAATGAAACAATAATGAACAAGATTAATAACAAACAGTTTACCAAACTTTCAGCCTCAATATAATACGAACACTGTTAATAGTATTAGGGTTTACAAAACCTTGAAGCTACAAATAGATTGACAGAACTGATGACGTATAGTCCAACCTCGGGTCATG
>BQNB010006859.1:0-95799 GCA_026074375.1 Tanacetum coccineum
GATACAATCCAATGCCAGCCAAGAAGTACACTGTACTTTTAACCTGCAAATATCTTTTATCGACTTTTCATTGTTGGTCCAACACTAACCATAAATGACATGTATTATCATAGCATATAACAACTATAAGACAATCTAATGGAAAGTTAGGCAAGTACAAAATTAGAGCAGCAAATGGGGAAGTTAAGTAGCATGTTAAACCGGGGCATCTTTTGATATGGGTTTGGTAAAGCTTTGCTCATAGACACTATCTTATCTAGTGCTTAGATAAGCACTCAATGTGTTTATTATTTGTACAATATAAAGTTCGAAACATAAACAAAAGCAACCTGATAAAAGTTTAGGTAAATAGATTGACCATGTTGCTGTAATGTGGAAATTAAAAAGCCACATTCCGCAACCACTTCCAATCATTTAAACTAATGCAATAAGCCTTACTAGTTATAAAACATTCACTTACAACCCCTAATACTACTCAAGTTTGAGCTAAAATTTAAACACCTCTGATGGCATTCCAGAAAATTTTGTTTCTTAGATCTTGCATAGAATAAAAATTATATCACCTTCAAATATTCGAATTGGTATTAATGATATTTTCTTCAAAATAAGTGTATTTATCTATAATCAATACGGTGTTATTTTTTTAGAGCGGCGCGAATTATTTCAGGTATGTCAAACTACGCCTAGCCTAAATTGACCCATTCTGAAAATTAGTCTACTAACCTTGGCTTGCTGATATTTTTCGAGCATGTGTCTGTATCGCTGCCTTGCACGCGTTACGCTCACCATACATAGCACCCGATTCACCATAAAGAGCACCCTAGTATGTCCAAGTTATGCCTTCCGCTTTGACGCTGTCATACTACAATCCCAACAACCTGATGTTAGGGCACCTGCAACTTTGGCACATATTTTGTGTATATGTATGGCGCACATCATTCGCAAAAACCATCTGAAACCACACATCCACTTCCGCAATCGCCATCTCCTCCCCACATCCCTTCTTCTCTTTTGCCGCCTCCATTTCCTCGCACTTATCGCCTTTTTTCGCGACAACTGCAAGTAAGAAAAAGTCGATGATAAACAAAATTAGGTTCGCTATCAACATGCAATTCTCTTTCATCAATATACAACGATATAAGACTTGCTACAAAAAATTACAAATACGTATTTACCTATAAAAAAGTGCATGATCAAACAATATGTTTGTGATCAAAAGAATGCAGTACGTCCCCGGTTAATGCATCCCACAATTTCCTGTAAACCAAAAGAGGGTTCTCCTAGTCACAAAAAAAGTAAATTCTAACCATTTAAAAGTAGACCACAACTCCATTTTTTGTAATCGGGCAATCAAAACCTTTTCTTGTACTCCCCTCCCGTGCTCACATTTTAACTCCAGCGTTTTAATATTTAATTAAACGATATTCTAATGAAAAATATACTGATATTGATGTCTTATGTCTACAACCCATTTGTCTAATTTTTGATAGAACACAATCCAAACCGACCATCCATAAGCGAGTGACTAAAAAAACCAATCAAAAGTAGTGGACTTATTTTACATTCATTTCACATGTTGAAGTAACATAAAGTTACTAGATTAAGTGCTTGATTCATCATGTAATTAAAAGGAGATGGAAATAAATTACCGTCACTTGTTTCGAGCTAAGTGTGATGTACTCCAGCGTATCACTCCATAACACCTCATTCGTTTCGCTCTCTCATATTTGCTAGTTTAAAACTAAAACTCCCTTTATACCATGAAAACTGCAAATTCAAAATTTGAACTCGTAAACAATTATGGTTAATAGCAGGTTGGTCAGATAACCGCTCAGATCGACAAAAACGTTGACGTTTCACAGAGCTATAAACTCTAAAAAAACTCATTTTGAATATCATCATTGCAACCAGACATAACAATTCAATAAAAATTTTGATTTTAAATAAGTGAAAATTATATACATACAAAATCAGCTTACCTTGAAGATGTTATATTAGGGGTGGTGTTTGTGTTGTGTTAACTTTCATCTGATTCCATGTCACTTTCCGTAAACCCCAACGCACACGCAGCAGGCTCACACTGACGTCGACAACAAAAGCACCACCAAGAGGAAGAACCTGTCCAAGTTCTTAAAAACTTTAGTTTGTGTACGCTAAAAAAAGCTGAAGAAAAGAGTCGAAAGAGGTAACTGGTAGTAAATTCAAAAAGAATGGCCACCCTCCTCCACAGACTGAAATATGGTCTTTTACGGGTAACCTTCTATCATCGACTTGTTGTCATTTGTCGTCGCACCGTATAAAGTTGCAACATGAACGTACAATCTGATATGATTCTATAACATAATAAACATTTAAAAGTAGTTAATATCAAAAGTTTATGATACAATCTGGCTCGACCCTTGTTTTAAAATAATACCAAAATAGTAAGATGGACACTATAATTGTGTATGTATAAAATTAAACGTTAACCTGTTAGGTTGAGTCAAAGTGGGAGTTGAAGAATACCACCTATCACAAACAGAAAATTCTAAAATCAACTCTTTGTATTCCATACAACAACGATGATACTGGGCGGGCGTTACGTGAAGCATTTTTTATACGCTCCTCATACCAAAAAAAACTCGCCACGATATTGGCAAACCTGATCACAACATTAACTTGCAATCCGAGTTGTTTTTCAATGGTACTGCTACAAACGAAAAACAATACATATTATTAGTTACCAATATTAAGCAGTCCACTTTAAAAATATTGGAGTAAACATTTAAAATACCATAATAGTAATCAATGAACGATCCACACGTTCGAGTCGTATATTGCATGGTCTAAAGCTGGTTGATACAGAACTGGTACCTCCAACTGGGGCTCAGGAATTGCCTTTTTTTGCCTTCTTCAGTTTAGCAAGGGTGTCAGTCTGCAATGCTTTGAGGCCTCGTCGTCACTCCTCCTATAAAGAGAAAGTCTTGTACTAATGAGTAAATACAACTCGAGAAACTATTAGTAAAAACTGGAAAAAAATAGATTGACCACACCAATTGACCCATACACCTTCAAAGGGGGCTACAAAGGGTCCCCAAATGGTAACTGCTTCAACACGTTTCGTAGCCGAAAGTCCTTGCTGACACACATTTGTAGTATTCCCTGCAAAGCAGTTAATGTTACTTTTTTATATTATATGCCACGACGCCATATTTAACAGCAACCCTAAGAAAGATAAAGCATGATCCAAAAAATCACTAATTATTTTTTTTGCACAATCTACATTCGTTTAAAAAGCAAAATAGGCGACCTCACTCATCATCAGCAACAACAAAAATTAGTTAACTATAAAGAACAACATCCGTAGTGATATAATACAACATCAACATCCAAACACCCCGGATACTCAACAAAAATCTGGCAGCCTCACTATTCACTGAGCCATAGATACTAAGTTCTCCCAAAAGTCCATGACCTAATGACTCGTGCGTTAGTCAGCATATATAAATCTTAGTCAAAGAATATAAACAACACTTCGTTGCCCAAAATATATTTTGTAACTCAATAGCAATTCATAAAAAAAAGATTTTTACAAACTGAAATTTACATTAAAAAGAAGTGTTATTTAAATATTCTTTGACAAACAATTATGCCTTTCACATACTCTAATCCTAAATACTCCTCCAAAAAATAAAAGAATGAATTAAGTAAAATCAAACCATACCCAAATCAAAAAAATTTCTTCCTCTTTGATTAAGATAATTGATAACCAAACCATTCCCAGAGCTTAATCAAATAATCACCAACAACGTGTTAAAAACACGAAATCAAAAATCAAATCAATATTTAAACAAAATAAATAAATAAAATCTACAAAAATCTACTAACCTTCAATGTGTAATCGCCATGTTAGAGAGAGAGAATCGGTTAGGGAGAGAGAAGATATGTGCACTGGGTGTTTAGTGTGTGTTCTTGAAGAATCCAGATAATAGGAGGGAACAGGTGGAATACGTGTCATGTGTGTGCTGGAATACGTGTATTGTTATCAAAATGTCACGGCGGATTGGTTTTATAGTAAAATATTCAATGGAGTGTCTAACGATAACACACATTGTCGGGATCCGGACGAATTTTTTAGTAATATATTTAATAATAAAATATTCAAAACTTTCTCACTGATTGTATATAGTTATAATGTAAGTACAATGGGTGTGTTTGGCAGGAGGCTTATATGGGCTTATCAGGGCTTGAGCTTTTAAAATAAGTCGGCTTATAAAATAAGCCTCGTTTGTCACACGGGCTTATGAAGTCATAAGCCCCTATAAGCCCCAGCCCCATAAAAAGGGCTAAAAACTTTAGCCCGGGGCTTATGAATCATAAATTACATATTTACCCACAAAAATATCTAACATATACCATAAAACTCATTTAATTATGTCCCTTTTAGTAATTTTACAATAATAAGCCCCAACCCCAGCCCATTTGCCAAACAAGTTTACAAAAATACAAATTTCAATTTCGGCTTATAATATAAGCCCTAGCCCTAGCTCCAGCCCCATCACAAGCCCTAGCCCCAGCCTTAGCCCATTTTGCCAAACATACCCAATGACTTGGATATAAAAAAAGGGAGTTGATTTGCACACTCTATTATTTAATTTGCATACTCAAATTATTGTGTCATGACATTTATACCCTTAACATTTATGTCTTGAAGTGCACACTCCACTAATTAATGTAGGGGTATAAATGTTAAGAAACAAACATTTTGAGTGTGCAAATCAAAATATGAAGTGTGCAAATCATTTGCCTAAGAAAAATTAGTAGAGTGACTTATATGAACATTTTGAAATAGTACAATGATTGATATAATATAATAAGATCGTATGCGTTAATGTGCATGAAACTATTTAACTATGTACGTTAGTGGACAAGCATCAAAGTATACGTCTTTTGTGCAATGAAATGTGCACAAAGTTTGTATGTTACATCTAAATATCTAATACCATATGCAAAAAAATACTTTTTATTACAAGTATTTTTAAAGTGAACAGCACAGCTATAATCTAAGACAAACATTTATTAGTAGATAAAATAGAAACAACTAAAAACATTGTGGGTGTATATCCATAGTTTAACTATAGCTAAAATGAATGTCGTGATGCATAAAAGATGAGGGACCATGTGAGACAAAGACAATAAGCTGTACAAATATATAGTTGGTTGGTTTGGGTTACTTGGATGATGATAGTTGGGTACTTGGGTCCAATTTCAATTATTATTTTCTAACCGGATTATAGTTGTAGGCGTAAATGTGTTTCCATGCCGACTTGTTTTTTTTTTTTTTGTCCTTTGAACTTTTTGTAGCTTTTATCGCTATAAAAAAATGGCTGATTCAGAATAAAGAAAGGATAGTAGTCAAAGGTTATTATAATTTGAGTCATTGCTAAAATGCCAGTGACATAGTAGTCATATGTCTTTGTAGTTTGTAGTGAAAGTTAAACAAACTGAAACATCATGAGATAGCAAACGTACCCGAGTAGCATGGTGCACACCCTCTTGAAGTAACTCACAAACTCACATGTAATTAGACATTAGTAACATCTATTTGTTTGCTACTAACGTACAAACAAATAAGAAAAAGTTGCACTTCATATATTCTGAAGTTTTATGCAATAAAGACACAAAACTTTTGGATTATATGTGACAGTCAACCCGACCTGATCAACCCATGACCTGTTCAACCCGCAGCCTAACCCACCCATTTTGCCTCTGCCGATATAAGTAAAAAGATGTCATCCATGGATGTAAATCATTAACCTTGTGCCCTTTTTTCCGCCCACATTCCACAATACAAAATTGTCACCTAAATTGTAAGTGCAACGAAAGTTTCCCCACAGGAAGGCCGCCTGCACTTTCGAAAATGTGAGGACTAAACATGCAATCTGAGGAAACCACAGGGAGCATATCTGCATTTCCCTCGAATTTTCTTTTCTGCACCAGATTCCTAGTTTAGTTCAAATTTTTGTGCAGCTACTCTTTATATAAGATCATACTTGTTACGATTAGTTCTTGCAAGCAGAATTTATTAGTGATTAATTTTGGATTTTCAAAACTTTTAATGTAATTTTACCAACTGGTTCTTGCACCAGATCCGAGCTTATGGTTAGCGTCATATTTAGATTTGTTGTTTCCTATGCTACCAAGTGCTAATGATCATAGGCCCTGTTATAAAATGAAAACCTGGATATAAAGACTTAGTCCATGCACTTATCAATCCAACAAATTAAAACTTGTGATGAACTAAGCAATTGTTGAAACTTGAAGATGAACACCTGGTGATCTGTTTAAGACCCGCGAAAAGACCTGGAGCAAATCATTTGCAGTAATATCTAAAAAAAACTAGATGACCAATTGACAATCAAAAAGCTGAAATATTATGTATGAATTTTCAAGCAATTCAAGTATTTCAGTCCTGTGATGCAGGTATCGGGAAACACGCCAACACCCTTAAGCTGCCATTCAAGTGAAGGTATCCTGGTCGTATATCTGTAAAGTGTCGATCAGTTTTAGAAATACTAATTTACACGTGCTTCAAGTTATCTAGATATACAGATCATTCAACCAGGCTATATCGCTTTAGTATCTCTGCATTTAGTGTATCAGACATCAGAAGGTATTCTAATGAGATTTCACACCAAATCAAATTTTCACATCAGGCTATACTTGATGTGTGAAAGCACAAATAACAAATACCAAGTACTTCCATCAAAATAAAATGCAGGGGCTTTTCAGCCAAACACTAAAAGCTTAACAACATAAGGTCTTAAATGCATAAACCAGATTTAAAATATTAAACTAAATTAATCAACCTCCTCAATTTTGGGGCCAGCACCATTTGCACCAGCAGGAACATCATCACCCATTGACCCACCGGCAGCATCCCCAGCTCCACCTTGATACATCTTGGCAATGATCGGGTTGCAAACACTCTCAAGCTCTTTCACCTTATCATCGAACTCGTCAGCTTCCGCAAGCTGATTGCTATCCAACCAGGCAATGGCTTCGTCAATGGCATCCTCAATCTTTTTCTTATCTTCCGGGCTTAGCTTTTCACCAATCTTTTCATCTTTGATTGTGTTTCTCATGTTGTATGCGTAGTTCTCCAACGCATTCTTAGACTCAACCTTCTTTTTATGCTCCTCATCCTCTGCCTTGTACTTCTCTGCCTCTTGAACCATCTTCTCGATTTCCTCTTTTGAAAGCCTTCCCTTGTCGTTGGTGATGGTGATCTTGTTCTTCTGCCCAGTGGTCTTGTCTTCAGCCGAGACATTAAGAATGCCATTGGCATCAATGTCAAAGCAGACCGTGATTTGCGGGACGCCTCTTGGGGCTGGAGGGATACCAGAAAGCTCAAATTTGCCGAGCAAATTGTTATCTCTGGTTCTTGTTCTCTCACCTTCATAAACCTGAATCAAGACACCAGGTTGGTTGTCTGAGTATGTCGAGAATACTTGCTCTTTCTTTGTCGGGATGGTTGTGTTTCTTGGGATGAGAACAGTCATAACACCACCAGCAGTCTCAAGTCCAAGGGACAGAGGAGTGACATCCAAAAGAAGTAGATCTTGAACCTTTTCATTACCCTCACCACTCAAAATAGCAGCTTGGACTGCAGCACCATACGCAACTGCCTCATCAGGGTTAATGCTCTTGCAGAGCTCCTTTCCATTAAAGAAATCCTGAAGTAGTTGCTGTACTTTGGGAATTCTGGTAGATCCACCAACTAGAACAATATCATGGACTGTACTTTTGTCCATCTTAGCATCTCTCAAACATTTCTCAACAGGCTCCATACACTTCCGGAATAAATCCATATTCAGTTCCTCGAATCTAGCACGAGTAATGGTGGAATAGAAATCCACACCCTCATACAAAGAATCAATCTCAATAGTGGTTTGAGCTGTGGAAGACAAAGTTCTCTTTGCTCTTTCACAAGCAGTTCTCAACCGCCTAAGAGCTCTTGGGTTTCCGGTAATATCCTTCTTATGCTTTCTTTTAAACTCTTGAACAAAATGGTTCACCATTCTGTTATCAAAATCCTCCCCACCAAGGTGAGTATCACCAGCTGTAGACTTGACCTCAAAAATACCCTCTTCAATAGTCAATAGTGACACATCAAAAGTGCCGCCACCAAGATCAAAGATTAAGACGTTCTTCTCACCAACGCTGCTTGCCTTTTTGTCAAGACCATAAGCAATTGCAGCAGCTGTCGGCTCATTGATGATACGCATAACATTGAGGCCCGAGATCACACCAGCATCCTTGGTAGCTTGCCTCTGTGAGTCATTAAAATAGGCTGGAACAGTGACCACAGCATTCTTCACCGTTGTTCCAAGGAAAGCTTCGGCAATTTCTTTCATCTTGATAAGAACCATTGAGGAGATTTCCTCAGCGGAAAACTGCTTCTCCTCGCCCTTGTAGTTTACAGAAATCATTGGTTTCTCAGCCGGGCCAGAAGTAACCTTAAAAGGCCATAGCTTGATGTCACTTTGTACTGATGCATCACTATATCTCCGACCAATAAGACGTTTGGCATCTGTTCCAGGATAATAAAGTACCCGTTAGCTCTAATTCACTTCAACCAAACTAATTCTATAAACTAAAACATGAATAGCCGATACAATATAAAAACAGCCATTAATACTAAGCATGACCTATACAGCCATAAAACAGAGCCAATACAACATGAATCCAATCATCAACAAAGAACACAAATATGGTTTCATCATTTCCTGAATATTAGATTCAATTACACATCATAAAATCTTGAACAATATTAAAATGATCCGAGTAACAAAGACATTGTGCACTAGTCAGTATTAAACCTTTTGCACTCTCAGCATCAAAACCTATAGAGAAAAGTGCAAATATGCTCCCTGTGGTTTCCCAAATTTGCAGATTTGCTCCCCAACTTCACGAAAGTGCAGGCGGCCTCCCCGGTTTAAAACTTTCATTGCATTCGTGCTCCCTGCCAGGGAGCACGAATGCAATGGGAATTGAAACTTCCATTGCACTCGTGCTCCCTGCCAGGGAGCATGAATGCGACGCAAGTTTCGTTTTGGGGAGGCCGCCTGCACTTTCGTGAAGTTGGGGAGCAAATCTGCAAATTTGGAAAACCACATGGAGCATATTTGCAGATTTCTCAAACCTATAATTCAACTTCTGTATCAGTTGGTCTAAATGAGTCTGGTGTAGATGGGTTTTGCTATTTTTAAAAAAAAAATTAGTAGCACATCAAAAAAAGTTAGAAAAAAGCAAATTTTTATAACCCGATTAGCCCCGTTGCCGTTGAGTAATGTATATCAAAAAAGTTAGAAAAAAGTAAATTTTTATAACCCGATTAGCCCCGACTAGACCTGTCCATAATAGATATTGACCCGAATAGACCCAACCCATAATATAATTATAGGGGTGTTTGTTTCGACTTATGAAACAAAAGCCAATTTGAGTTTGTATTTCATAAGCCCTAATTTTTCGGCTTATTTTGAGACTTGTGGGCTTATATAAAACTTATATAAGTTTATTATGATATAATAAAGTAATAAACTTTTATATAAGTTTATTATGATATAATAAACTTATAAGCCCTAAATCTCAAAATAAGCCAGAAAATTGGGGATTACATAAGCCGAAACAAACACCCCCTATTTATTGACCCCACTAGACCAATGTTTAACCAACAGGTTCCCCTACTATACTCTTAAAAACCATAATATAGGGCTGCTAAACTAATTCATCATCTATATCTATACTACTATATAAAGCATTTATAATGTGGGACTCATTAAAAATTAAGATAAGGAGGTGCAATCTTAACCATTCATATCATTTTAAGAAACCACATCATAAAATGACATGTGTCACCTTTTGATTAAAAATTCATCCATCTCTATTTTTAAATTGAAATATCATTTTATCAATTTAATTTTATTATGGTCTAATTTCACCATATTTTTTAAAATTTTATGCTCTTTCATTCAACATCCATTTTGATATATTTTTATAACTTTTTATAACTTTTTGTTTTTTTACATTTTTAGCGGGTTTATTTTATGTTGATTTGTATTTTTTACAACTTTAACCTTAATTAAATATGAAATTGATACGTTAAAACTATATATTTTCAGAGAGAGTGTTGTCTTTTTACATGCGAGAATGATGATGTTAATATGGTATTGCGGGAAAGCTACGGGAAACTCAAACGAACACATACAACGAACACATACATTCAAAGTGTTGTGAAATGAAATTACTAAGCGGGTAGGAAATTGCGTAAAGAGTTGAGTTAGTAAAATTTTTATTGCCGCCGCTATGCGCGGGTAACCAACTAGTAATAAAAATATAAGATCCAATGATAATTAATTAATTATACATAGTAAAAGCATAACAATCAGTATCAAAGAATATAAAAGACTTACCAAAAACAGTGTTGGTAGGATTCATGGCAACCTGATTCTTAGCAGCATCACCAATGAGCCTCTCAGAATCAGTAAACGCAACATAAGACGGCGTTGTTCTGTTACCTTGATCATTAGCAATAATCTCAACACGGTCGTTTTGCCAAACACCAACACATGAATATGTTGTACCTAGATCTATTCCAATTGCAGGACCTTCGCCTTTACCAGCCATTATATATTTTTGTTGTAATTGAGAGTGTGTTTACGAGAATATGTTTGTGAGAATTAGGGCTTGTGATTTGTGAATGAGAAGGTGTGGTATTGAGGGAAGGTATAAATAAGGTTTTGGAAGATGGGTTTTTGGGTTCTAGAATGCTCTTGAAGGTTCGGTTTCAAATTTTAAGTGGGAACTCGCTTTTTGGTCTATGGGATGGTGATATTACCCGCAGTATTTCCTATAGTACAATTGTTTATTTATTTTGTCACGTTTTGTCTTCAACGTATTATTTATATCACAAAGTCTACTTAGCGTATGTCTCTAACGCGATTTAAACGCACAACTTTTTTTTTTTGTTAGGCACTCACATATCGCTAACCAAAAAGCCTTTGATAACCCAACTATAATTTAATACCGTTCGTGTTTATGTCTCATGTCCCTCACCTCTTGAACATGGTCAAACTTTGTCAAACGTTTTCGTTTTCGTCCAAACAAATATGTAAGTTTGATTTTTCAAGACGAAACTCTTTTTAGCTAATATTAATTTTTGTTATTTTTAGAAATCTAAAATCAAGAATCGTAAACGATGGCATTAGTTTGATCCGGAGTTGGATAATAGACGGTACGCGTCTCATTTGTATGAAATAAGAAACCAAGAAAAATTTGTTGTCCTTCAAGTTGAATTTGCTAATTTGAAAGCTCAATTCAAAGATGAATTAAAAAAAGTTAAAAGAATGCTTTATTTTGAAAGTCAACTATGATCATCTTTGGTTTTTTTTTTTTTGTATCGTCCTCATAACCATTAGGCATCCATGATGCCCATGGTTTAAAAGGAAAAGTATTTCTCTCTTTTAGCTCACAAATCTTCTTTCTTGTATACTTTGAAGATTGATTAGAAGACACTCATTTACTTGTACCCTCCTTATAATCACTCTCAACCTCTAGCTTTTTTATTTGTTTCCTACTAGCTTTCTTGTTAACATCTTTCTTCCTAACATCTATTTTTCCTCCCTTACCTACAACATCCTCAACGATCATTTTCTTTCTCATTACTTATCTTTGTAATCCTTCTTACACGTACATGTGCCCTTAATAGCATTCTTTCAATTCCTTCCACATTATACCAACAAACAACTCTAATCATTTTTCGTATACCATAGTCGCTAGCCATTGACAACTCGTCAAAGAAAATTTTAACTATTGCGGGTCCTCATATCACACTTCTAGAATTGGTTTCACCGTGTTCCAATGTATATTAGAGTCAAAGGCTTGATAAGCAACTCCTTTTTTAACGTTATAAACATGATTGATCCTTCGTCTCATAATTATTGTTCACCGAAAAAAACGCACAGTTTAAGAAAAGCATCATCATTACAACTTTTTATCTTACTTTTTGTACAATGACAGTTTTACCCTTAATCAGTTAATTTATAACTTATTTAAAGTTTGTAATTATTACCTCAAGTGAGGGTGATATGATAAACTAATATAACTTTCTTATTTATTTTTGAAATTAGAAAATTAATTTAGTACAACAAAAAAAGAAAACATAAACCATAATTTGAGACGAAATGAGTATTAGATTATGCTTAGGATCTTCTTCTGGTATTTGACAACCAAAAGGCATTGGTTGTTAAGCATAACCTCTAAATATACACATATAAATGCAAAGCTTATTTAAAAGCTCTTGTGTAGTTATGTGATTGAGGTGTTTTATGGTTAAATGAGGTGTAATAATCCTTTTAGAGGGTATTATTATGTTGCTTATGTTCTGGGTGGTTTGACTCGTGAATAGCGTGAAATGCCGAAAACAAGTCCCGATACGTCCGATAATGTTCAAAATGAGTTTTGGGAAGTTTTAATTGGAAATGTGTCATGTAAATACTCTAAGTTATGGGAAAAAGTATTTTTTAAGTGAATAAAAATACTAAGTAACTTCGGGAAACATTTTACGATCAAGGTTTTTGAGTTTTAAGTGAACCCGCCACAAAAACGAAGACACCCGAGGCCCTAGGATACCATGGTCGGTTATAGACAAGCAAGGGGAACAAGATGGCTAGTTTTTAGGATGGCTTGTCCTGATCATGGTACATATGACTTTGTTTGATTCCAAAACATGCATATCTCATTTTCTTTCAAAAAAACAAAACACACACA
This sequence comes from Tanacetum coccineum, assembly GCA_026074375.1. Classification (NCBI taxonomy): domain Eukaryota; kingdom Viridiplantae; phylum Streptophyta; class Magnoliopsida; order Asterales; family Asteraceae; genus Tanacetum; species Tanacetum coccineum. The sequence continues at coordinate 12,811 of BQNB010006859.1, forward strand.
CACTTTGTGTGTTCCTCTCTTGTTCGTCCGACCTAACACACACACACACACACTTTATTTTTCAATCTTTGATAAAAAAACATGAAGATTTGCGGAGTCGTGGGTTGATTCTAGTATCCGGGTTATTGTTTAAACTACGTTTGGGTAGTCGGTTCGCATTCGTTCTCGCTTATCATAACCCTCTTTGTAAATTTTATAAATTTTTATTTGACTTGTACTTTTGGATGTTAAATGATGCATAAAAGCTAGTTGTACGGTGCGTTTGTTAAAAATCGATCACGAAAATTTTACGAAAAGATAATAAGGTTGCGTTTGGGTTCGAACAAAGATAAAAGGGATGAGGTTTTTGTAGTTTTATTGTCCTGGTCGTGATGGTTGAAAAACATTTATTTGCTATGTAGCTTATTATGGATATTGGATTATTTGGCGTATTTATAAGCATTTCGAGCTCATTGTGGGCTTATTAGCTCTCGAAAATTTAAGGAAATACAAGGAAAGTATTTTTGGTTATTTACCTCGTATGTCGTATATTTGTGGACTATTTTGATAGCTTATGGTGATAATCGAATATACTACGTAGCTTATTAGCTTATTTTTAAGCCTAATGGGTTAGTTTTTGAGCTTATGGGCTCACGACCCAATAAGTCTCTTTAAGTCGTGGCTTATTAAGAGCTTATTGTGGTCCGGATTATAACTATTGTTTTGGGCTTATATTTATTAATGGGCCTTAGTTTTGGGCTTAAATTGTATTGTTATCCCACAATATAATCCAACCACAACAAATAAGCAAACCCAAATAAGCCTTATGTGAGCCGAAAAATAAGAAAGAAGAAAAGAGAGATGAAAAGAACTTGGAATGTTAGATTAGAGAGAGAAAGTGGTGAGTTACAAGTGAGACAAATGCAACCAACACCCTCTCTATGTGTGGATAGGGTTTCTTTTATACCCCTAACCAACATGTAGGCGTATGGGCTTTTCTACTTGGGTCGGGCTTGGCATATCTTGGGCTTTGAGCCCGAAACAAAGACAATATTAGATTACAATCCAAGCCCGTTGAACCCGACTAGCCTATTACTTTACAAGACCCAATTTGACTTTATAAGACATCCTCTTGCAATTGGTTCTTCCAATTGACGAGGTGGTTTTCTTCTTCAGGAGGTTTGATGTCAATAGTGTACGGGAACACAGTAGTAACCCTCTCATCTACTAGGTTGTAATCCTTATCAAAGTCGGCAACTCGTGAACCTAGAATTAGTATTGGTCCAGATATTTTTTTCAACATTTTCTGGAATAGGGTATTTATCCTTTGTGATCTTCCTAAAAACTTCTCAACATCTCTAAGGTACAAAACTATAGGACTGTTGTTCGCTGTGTTGGTAAGAACCTGTAGCAAAAACGTTATGTTTATGCAATAATAGTCTAATGGAACAGGAAAGAATTATAAAGAAGGCGCGATACCTTGTATAGAGTCTGTACAAAAAGCTTTTCATCAAAAGACCAACAACCACCGCTTTGTGCTCCTAAGCTAGCTGCAAAAAGAAATGCCATAGCTTACTTGAAGCAAAAATCACTTCGGCTTACTGATTTTGTTTTATAAGTTTTATAGGCTTTTACCTGGATTTACTGGAGCATAATTTGAAGCGAGCTCATTCATATTAGCTGCAGTAGATACATTTCGCCGCAGGTTTGAGGGATTCTGGAGAGGTTCTCTGCAATTTTAAAAATATGATATATGATAAAATAAAATATACAACCAATATGCAGCACACTCAACATTACAATTAGCCAACAAGGATAATAAAACTCATACGTTGATCCAAAATCAGCAACACTGCTTTGTCTGCGTAGGCCTCCTGCAGAACAACTATCCAACATCAAACAGACAAACCAACTGAAAACAACTGTTTTCTATAACATCAGAACCGGGAGCACCATGTCTCCAAAATTTAGTTATTTCTAATTTGAGTATAAGCAAAATAACAGTTATCATTGGGATTCAAGTAAATACCTTTTCTTTGTGGTTTCGGTTGAATCACAGACAGTCCTGTTTCGAATAAGCCAGCCAAAGTTGTTTCTGATATAGATCTTTTCAAGGACTACAAAAATAGTTTAATCAGTAAATGTCGCAGTTAACATATGCATCACTTATTATTTCCAAATAGGGTATCTTGCAACAGAAATTAGTCATCATGAGAAGTGGTCAAATACTTACATTTGGTTTAGCTGAAGCTCCGTATTTGCTTTGAATCTAAAAGACAAAAATAATCAAAGTCAGTAACAGATACAATACGTATAAATAAATACTTGTTTAATTAACCACCACACTCACCTTAAGTGAAAAATCTGTAGTATCCAACAAAAGCAGTTTGGCTTCAAAATGATGAGCCAAAGCTTTCGCAAGCATTTGCTGATAAAGTTCTTCAAACCCACAAGAAGCAAGTCAATTTAGCAAAAGATGTAAGACTTCTAATACAGAATAACACATCAGTTCGTTAAAAAACAACTAACCGCATGCCCCAGATAACAATATAGTTCGACTCGCAGGGGCAAGGTTCCTTGTGTGCTTAGAAAAGTCGATATTCTTTAAATAAACAAAGGCAGCACTTGTGAGCAAGCTCCTTGTCTGCTCACTGTTAAAACAATAAGCAAAATATATGTTGTACATTAAACTCGGACATGCAAAAAACGAATTGGTGTTCTGCAATTTTCATTTCATGCACAAACAGTTTATGATTATATGATTATCCAGGGGTCAAATACGATATCTCTTATAACCCCGTTTGCTACATCTACTTATGTGATTCTGATTATTCCATATAATGTAATCAACAAGGCCAAACATTCCAATAATCACATATAAAATATATTAGCATTGCCAAACACCCCCAAGAATCAGTTTCCATAAACCAAAAATTGCCCAAGGATTGTCGCTACCTTAGATAATATGGAAATTCATAGAACGTGACCTTGCTATCTCTCCCATCCATAATCAAACTAAGATAAGTTCACCTCATCCGCTTGCTGCGTGAGACACTTGGTCGCCGAATCACCACTCGCTTTGCCAAAGGGAAAAAAAAAAAAAAAAAAGGAAAAAAAATTCACTGTCCTCCTTGCTTCCACTTCCAAGCCCAACACCTATTCCTATTCCCACACTCAACGCCGACATAAACGCACGACCTTCCATTTTTCGTCAATTTCAAATCCTAATACTCTTTCAAGCCAAACTGAATCCAAAACAACCGACTAATAAATAATAATAGTAATCATTTAGCCTGAAAACATCAAACATATGATATTGCTAAACAAAATAAGAAAAAAAACATACGAATTAAAGCTTGAATCAATCTTATAGTCAAATGCATTATTTTTAAATTAAACAGCTTTTGATCAATAATTGAAAAAAAAGCATCCCTGTCAATCATGAACAAATCAAGATAGTTCTAACATCATTGTATACGTAAATGTATGTGTACAATATAAATTGTGTTTTCTACGACACACAATTTTTTTTATCTATGTAGATCTATCCATAGCTATATTACATATGTTTGCATTTGATATACACAACTTTTGGTTAGTAAGTCAAATATCTAACACACATACAAACAACACAAACCATCTTTAATTAGTAACCGAAAAATCGTGAAAAACATAGTGAATGTCCTTAATAAACGGTAAAGTAACAAGTGGTTAACGACGGGCATTATAAATAAGAGGTGATGGTGGCGGTTACTTGGTTCCCACACTCTATTTAAACGTGAAAAAATGATCATAAAATCAGAAATTAATTTCCTTAAAAAATACTCCCTCCGTCCCATATTAAGTGTCCATTTTTGACTTTGAAAAGTCTTTTTTCTTCAACTTTGACCTTAATTATTTCTTTTTATGTTATATGATATCACAAGTGGCAAAATATATGAATGATAGAGTGACGAATGTATTTTTCATTGGTATAATTTTTCATTAAGCATTAATATAACATAAAATACAATATTTACGGTCAAAGTTTAGAAAAAAAGAATTCAAAAAGTCAAAAATGGACACTTAATATGGGACGGAGGGAGTAAAAATAAAAGCTAAAGCTCCTCGTGTTACGTAGAGGTGTCAACATGCCCGTACAATACTTTTGGTTTTCTGAAACCGAACTATCGAAATATTACCAAATGTTCTAACCACAAATCAATGAGATATTGGACGATAAATATAGAACCAAAAATGCAAGATAGCACAAAAAAAACCCCCGCATTTTGGTTTGACATTTATTAAGGAACGTATCAATGACAATTACATTAGTTTTTTGATTAGAAGCAATAAATTGTATATGATACGGCCTGAAAGCCCTGAACCTTTCAAAAACAAAAAGAAATATTGCAATGTTGAAATTACAGCTCTTCAATATCCATTGTTCTTATACAAAAGAGAGGACATGCATGTTGATCAGTTGTTACATTTCTACAACTTGATATGCATTTTAAGCCGGAAATAGCGCAACCACCTTGTTGAGTGTCAATGCTTATAGTAATAATCCCTTTGTTCATAACGATATCACCAGGGCCACCAACAATGAACAACTGAAAGATCCTAGTCTTGCCGCGCATTAAATCTGCGTCCATAATGTTTATTGTCCCTTTATGTTCACTAGAATTGAAAATCAAAGTGAAAGAAAACCCTTGAGCACAAGAAAAATGTAGTTGTCTTCATATCATAAGAAGAAAATTGACAATAAGCCACAGGAACAAATATATAATTGCTGGAGCCTAGAGTTCACTTGAAAACATACCTGAGCAATGAATTGAATGATTTAACATTGGATAGATTTATAATCATGTAAACAATTTTTCAGACGTACCATTTGTATGAACGCGGAAGCAATTGGAAATATATTGAGAGAATCTAGGGAAATTTTATTATCAAATATTCCGATTTTTTTTTAACGGCAAATGTAGCTACATGACCCCTAAGCCCAAAAGGCGTAGCAGCCCATACAACCAGATGGGTTCAGCCCAGAAGGCAATGCAACCTTCCCTACGCACCAGCGGGAGAGAAACCCCTATCGCCCATAGGAAAAGAACCTCGAACTTGAGACCTTGCCTAGGAGAGTAAAACTTCCATACCATTAGACCAGAAGCCCGTTGGTTCAAATATTCCGATTTTACGATCCCGTTATCACTTATGATCTTCCGATTTACAACCCGTTAAGAAAAAACGAGTCGATCCTTCGTAGGATTTTAAAAAGCATAGGATCTTAAGCTATCGATCTTATTAATTTATTATAGGATCGTAAGATTTGGATCTGATTCAATTCTACCTTTCTTAAATTAACTAGCTAATAAACTATAAATGAATGACCAAAGGCCTCTTGGCCCAACGGTATGTGAGTGACCCATCAACCTAGAGGTTAATTTGTGAGCAGGGGCGTAGGCCCAAGATTATAATTGTTGGTGGGTCCCAAAATAATTTTCGATACACTAACGAGTATACAAAACTCAAACTAGAATAGATTTTCCAGTAGTAGTGAATTCTTAGACATTTTGTGAGAACCATCAATAAAAAATATATCTATGAACTGTTATTGAAAAACAATTGCTATTGGTCTTATTCAATTTTTTGTGGATCAAGTAGTTAAAATTGGCATATACATACACCAACATAAGAATTTTAGGGGTTTATAGGTTGGGGCCATGGCATACCCTACACCCCATTTGGCCTACGCCATTGTTTGTGAAATTCATGGTATACAGGTTGTAAAAGTTTGCCGTTCTAAAAAAAACTATCAATGAATGAATATTGTTAAAGTAAAACAATAAAGCAAGTGTAAATTATTATAAATGTTTTATAAGAGTAAAATATATAGATTTTAAGATTAAGAGAAATAACATCCTTAATCGCCGATTAGATAAATTTTAGTAATTTAAAGCAATACGCGTTGCATTTTCATATTATTGTAATTTTCAAAACTTTTTTTCTCCATTAGTTTTGTTATACAATCAGCTCTGAATACTAATTACTCGACAAATAAGACTTTAAACATTTAAATAGATAAGGTTTTCTGATCTGGATCCGATCTTATGATTTCGATCTTGTAAAAAAAAAACCGATCCATAGTATAATCTCAATCTTAACAGCCTTGATTATTTACCAATTTAGGCAAAGCCGCTTATATAAAGTGAAAACAGAAACTTCTAAAATAAATTACATTGTTTACCCTACAAAATACTACCTGTTTCTTGAACTTCTAAATACCTTTATTGTAGAGACAAAAAATTAATTCACTATGTGAAAACTAAAAAGGTGGGTTGAATAGTTTTAACCAATAACTTTTATTTTTTCAATCTGATAGTTGATTTTTGAGGAATTATTAGATATAAGGATGTATACTCATAAGACAATAATTTAACGTGATATGCAAACAACAAAAGTAAAGGAAATGTGACACAAGGTATTTATAGTGATTCGGCCTACAAGGTCACATTTCTTGCCCTAAACTCACTCATCCCGAGTAGTCACCTACTCGAAGGCGGAGATGGCAAAGTTTACAAGATGGCGAAATGAGATTATGCTTGGTTGATGATTTCAAAAAGCTCAAAGATCACATTCATGTCAAGTCAAAAGAACTAGCTCAAATCCAAAGTCAATGATCACTACATCAAATCATAAGTTAATGATTGAAGTTAAAGACTACGAGCTCAAGACCGAAGTGAAAGCATAGTATGCTAAGTTTAAATTTTTGTAAATTGGAGTGACCTCCCTTAGGGGGAGATTGTTAGAAATACGAAAAAGTATCGGTCACTACCAATATAGTTAGTCGTAGCTTGTAGTAAGTTGTAAGGTTAAGTTAGAAAGCTAACCGGGCTCAAGGCCCATGTATAAGCCCACTAGAGGCCCTTAGCCGGCCATTGTAAGGCATATATAAACCCTCTCCACACATGGAGAGGGTGTTCGTTGTTCATTTGTCAGATTTTCACTAAGCTAATATTATCATATTTCTTTCTCTCTCTAAGTGTTCATCCAACCATCTTTCTCTCTCTAAAACTCTAAGTGAATCAATCCATACTTGTGTTAAGATATTCTATACTGTCATTTGAAGATCCAATATCAGCATCTGCATGATTCCCTTCTAAAATGTTGATTTCTTTGTCAGAACTTCTATTTTCATCCTCTGATCTACTGATTGGAGTCTTTGAACTACTATTTTCTGACTTTGTCGCATTGCTTTCCGTGACAACCATATTATCATTCAATGTTATACCCTCATTGACCAAACAAGCTTCCAATGTTGCACCTTCAATGACTAAACATGCTTCTAATACTGCACCCTCCGTAACCAAACTCTGTTATTTCTGTATCTCTTTTTCTTTTAGCCGATTTTCAATCTCCTTTATTGCATGAACTTCTCTTTTCATCCATAATTCTCTGTATTTAAGTACTCTTTCATCAATAAGCTTGTCAAGTTATTCCAAATACTGTCACTAAAGTCCTTTTGCCAACATCTATTATGAAAATCTGAAGCATTCACATCTTTCTAATTAATAAATTCCTTGAACTGTGTTCTGAGTACAACAAGACACGTCTTAGAATCATGCCCAAGACAAGTCTTAGAATTATGCACACGACAACTGTCTCTTTCAAGTTGCCATTGTAATTGATTCAAATTGTGGTACATCTTCTCTCTGAAAGTCTCATGCTCTTCACGGAAGAATACACGAAATGCAATTTCAAATGGTCTTGTGTTTGTGGAGACGAAAGAATTACGGAGAAATTCAAGATGTATCTTGAGTTTTTTAAACCATGCCAAGCATTTTTGATTTAGTTCCCTTTCATCCAGTTGCATCTGTTGCAATTCTATCTCTTTCGAATCTGAACTTGATGATTCCATTGAATTTCGATGTGTGAACTTGATTTGTGGATCTTTTCGATGATTATAAAGTGTTGTGTGGTTCGAACAGTTAACCAGTGATTTTTTCCTCCAAAAATTAATTTCAAAATTTATTTTGCTAAAATGTGAAATCCTCTTTAGAATCCAATTTTAAGTGTAGGAAAAAAATTTGAAAATTTAAAAATTTGATGTCAATTTAACCGTAAAAATTTGAATTTCAGCCCAATTTTCACTGGTATACCAAAGTTTGAATTTGACGTAAAAACAAGCTATAAAGTTTACTATAAAATTAAATTTTACTCAAGTTTTCCCGCAAAAAAACTCTTTTTATTAGGAAGGATATATCGCGGGATTCAACTGCTTACGTATTTGGAAGAATAAAACACCTTGCTTATTTCGCAGAATAAAGCAATAACATATTTCGCACAATGAACCCTGTCATATTTCACAGAACATGTTTCGCAGAAATAATCCTGTGTAATGTTTCGCACAAATAAACCTGTAATGTTTCACCCAAATAAACCTGTAATATTTCGCACAAATACTCTTGTAATATTTCGCACAAATACACATGTAGTATTTCGCACAAATACATATTCCGCAGAAATAGACTTGTTTCGCACAATTAAACTTGTATCTTGTTTCGCACAAATAACATATTTCGCAGAAAGAAACCTGAAACCATATTTCGCAAAAACAACCTAATACATATTTCGCAGAAACAACCTAATACATATTTCGCAGGATTCAAACTCTGAACATATTCTGCAGAAACGAACAATACGAAATAAAACACAAAAAATACCTAAAAACACACATTTTAACGTTTTTTCTTAGGTCTTTTTGCAAAACTAAGTATTGTTATGCTACATCTATCATAAAAAATACAAACTTTAATGTTTTTAACAACAAAAAATTAAATCAAGATTCGATTATATAGGCCTAAAAGTAGCCAAAAAAAATGAAATTTTATCAGATAAATACCCACAAACACAATAAACACACTAATAATGGTTTTGGAATAGAAATATGCTAGCTTTTTGTCAAAAATAAAACACAAATAAAATAAGTCCGAATCCTTTTAAGCACAAAATAAGCGTCAAAATAAGGAACACAAAAAACCACACACGAACCACTAAAGATCCCAAATGAAACCAGGCGAATGTTACCAATTGTATAATATGGTTTTCTCACAAATCTAGCACACGAATTAGAGAGAAGAGAAGGAAGAAAGTAAATGGTGGAGGTGTTTGGATATTTCTTTGAAAGCTTTTCTTACACACACATGTAACACACACTCACACACCCTCTCTATGTGTATAGAGGGTATTTATATCCTCTAAGGGGCCGGCCATGAGACTTATCTTGGGCTTCCATGGTCCGGGCTTGGACTATTACATTACTTATTCTTACATACTAGCCTATTGGACTAATTATTACATGCTAAATATAGTCTAACTATTACAAGACTCGTGAGATCGATAATGATCGTCACTTCACTAAAAACTGAATTCCTAACAGTATTAAACATAGGTATGGACGAATATGGCTTTGTCATTCGTCGAATATAAGTAGCGATAACCTATGGTTCCGTGAGGACTGGCCTGTAATCAGGTAGGTTCAATTTAGAAGAACCTCCTTGACAGGATTTCCAGCTTAAAGTATTAAATCCTTTAACACGGAAGATTCACCGTAATTTCTTGTTGTCGTTACCAGAACATCTCAAAGCAGACATCACGATAAGAGTGAATCGGTTAGTTACTATCTTACCGATTAAGTCGTCAATTCATAAACTGGACCAAATCGATATCGAGTTGACACAAGTTTGATCCATATATGATCGCGCAAGTCACCTACCGCAATGCTGTTTGATGATGACACTGGAAGGATTTCCATTCGTTAATGTGAAATGCTAAAGAGTACCACTCTGAATGTTCTGGAAAGATCACAAGGATAATGCGTAGGACTCTTAGATATCACTTGTGTTCTTTGTTTGTAAACAACAAGTTTATTTTGGAATTGTGTCCTAATGAGATTTGTTATTGATTTCTTTTGTCTCTTGACTTAATAAGTACATTTTGGTTTTAGTGATCGGAGGCTAGAGCTGACTGCCACCTTTTCAATACCAGCTAACTCGGAGTGAGAAAGTCGATAGATTACATGTTTATCTCCGTGAGAAATGAAACATGAATCTTTTGAGAGACCTTAAGTGGCTATGGAGGGTTGTGCATTGCATCACTGGGTCCATGATGACTATCATCAATACCAGCAATCATCTTTGTGATTCTGATAGCATATGTATTGACTCAGTTTCTTCCTAAAGTGTATGGAGGGCTTCTTTCTGTACACCCTTTATCCTTACAATTCTTTTTTGTACTTCAACCACTTCAATGTTTACCAAGACTTCATTATTTGCATCTTGTTGTGATTATTCCAGTACTAGTTCATGCCTTAGTCAACATTAACCCCATTTTTCATTCAACTCCATCTTTCCTAAGGACTTCTAATTCTATCTACTGGGAATGTCCTTGGGTAGATCCATCTGGTTCTAGTTGGATCATTGGGACTTATACCTAACCCTAACTACCTTATGACTTCAACGTCGTCGTGAATTAGTAGGTTGTCAGGTATAGTGATCAGAACCATAAAACTATTTGAAAATCAATCAAAGTACTCATGGTATAAATCAAACCGTTTGGTACTTTGATAGTTTCATTTTTGAGAAATGCTCCCCCTACACATGTGCATCGAGATTCGAAAGAGTTTTGCACAAGGAAGAAAGAGTTATGCACTTGAGTCAAAGACGATCGCATTACATTTTAGTCCAATTTTCTCCCCCTCAAAAATAGCTTACCATATGATGTTTTTTATATCAATGGAGTCAAATGGCTATTTGAGATTTAAAAATACTTGGGAGAAAATGGTGATAGCATGATTTTCTTGGAACATTTTTTTGAGCTCCCCCTCAATTATTGAGGACCTGATATAATGTTGAGTATACAATTTTGAAAGATTTTAAATTTATTGAAAAATTCTTAAAAAAATTGTACTCGAACACTATATATTTATGAAGTTGCACTACATGTATACAAGATGATTTACTAGACATGAACTGAAAGCTACAAAAAAAAAGAGCAATCGACATTGTCACTCTGTCTGAAGCAGCAATCTGTAGTCGCCATTTTACTTTTAGAAGCTTACTTAGCTTCCCCCGAACCAGCAATCCTTTCTAGAGTAGATTCAAAGCGTTCTTGAGGATAGTGATGATATAAATTGTAACACCAAAGTCAACTAAGTCCCAGATGTAGACAATTAAACCCTCTAAGTAGCCGAAATGATAGCACCAAAATCAACTAAGTCCTGGATGTACACATTTCATCCTGCAGGATACTAACTATCTAAAGGAATCATCATACCTATGTGAACCTCTTTTATTAAATTTTACTACTTCTTCGAGAATAAGCTTAGTGATTAACCGGTCAGGGAAACATTAATTGAATCAGAAACATATCTTTAACTTCAAGGATTTTAAAACTATGTGAGTATTTCCAAACAATCTTAAGCCTTTAAAACTATGGGATGTTGGCAGTATTGGTCGAATGTAGTTTTAAGCCTAAGCCACTAAACTTGAAATATAATTAATCCCCTAAAGTTATTAACATATGACAACTTAAGCCCTTGAAGTTATAATAATTTAACTCCCCCTCAAATTATTATATGTTAAGTTAAAACTTTTTCCGTATAATTTGTGTGACTTGTTTCAAAGACTATTCAAAAACACTTTCTCCCCCTCGAACAAAGACCCATATTCTATTTAAAGATCTATTGAATTTGTACGAGTGGTCGAATTTTCTAGAAAATCTGTTTGAGATGTCAAAAAATGATTCTGATTTGATTAGACATTTTTTTAAATGATTAACCCGAACATTATTTGTAAAATCAATACTTTTGAGAAAATTGTTCGGGTATAGAAGATTTCTCTTCTTTTGAAAAATAAATGCACTGACACATACACTTATTTTATCGAGAAAGCACGAGTTGTGTAGTAAAGTATACACAAGCCTTTACATGATTATGAAGTAAATCATGCCCAAGAAAATTAAATTTCCCGTTGAGAGGTCAAGCTATCTTTTTGATGATATACTTGCCTTTAAGATGATGACCGGGTTGCAGTCTGAAATAACTGCAAACCAATGACATGTTTTGAAAACATTTTAAACTTATGCTCGAACTTTATTTACAACCATGTGTCATTGTTGAATGACATTACTAAGGCTGTAAATATTATTGATTCCAAAAGACATGTCAAAAAAACATATTTTTGTATTTTTTTTCAAATTTTCTAATGTTGTATTTTGTTTTTCTGGTTTTATATTTTTCTATTTTCTTTTTATAAAGTTTTTCATAAATGGATTATCTTTTTGTAGTTTTTTATTTAAGTATATACATAGGATACATGAAGAGGTTCCACCATTACTCTTCCTTTCCTTTTGCAAGACGTTTGACAGGGTAGAGCTCAACCAAACCATTTTCCACCGAATGGTATCAAATGTCCATGTGCATCAAAGTAGCACCATATGGCATTAGTTTGTAGTTAACTTCTTGTCGAAACAGGTCGAGAAGGATTGCCAATGACGTTCTCCAATGGGTGATCCTTTGTCAACTTACTGAGATTGTCAAACGATTGGTTGAGCTGATGTAAATTTGATGGAATGACACCCTGTAAAGATGTTTCTTCAAAACTTGGGTCTGGAGTAAGATTATAGATGAGGGGTGCATTCTCAAATTGTGCACTTTGAATTCCTTAAATTTGTTCTTCAACACCTTGATGAACGACTAAAGCTTGAATTTCCTGAGTAGTTAGTGAAGTACAAACAGATGGTGCATCTTGATCAATTATGGTTGATGAAGGTGTACCGGTTGTATTAGCAGGTAATGTTACAGCAGCGGGAAGTAAAGGAGATACAACACTTGATGGAGGCTGAAAGTATTCATCAAACAAGTGTTGAAACAATATATCCTAGTCTTTCTTGGAAGGTGGAACATTTGGTGTTGAAGAAGAAGGGTTTTGCACGAGTCCTGAACTAATGTATCCAGGAGTCAAAAGTTGAGATGCGGGTCCTGAACTGAATTGTTCAAAAGCCATTTGACCATTTGAAAAATCAATCAACATGTTTAAGAAATCATTTGATACACATTGAGAGACCAAGTTAAACCGTATTGATCACATTTTATTCACCCCTTTAAAAATTGCATTTGTTGTCATTTTGATTGAACAAGTGAATTAAAATACAAGCTAATGTACGTTGATCCACTTGTTGACTGAACCAGCATGGGAAAATATAAAAATTATTAATGAGAATGGTCGTAAACAAGAAGATTTCTCTTCTTTTAAAGATAAAGCATATTGAAGCGTACACTTTTCTTTTCTTTAAAACTGAGTTCCAAGCGGAAGTACTTAGAAGTCATTTGATGAAGTCTAAGTCCTAATCTGAAGTGATCAGAAGTCATTTAACATTGAAGAGCGAGGCCTGAACTGATGTGAACAAACGTCATTTTTTGTTGAAGAGCAAGGCCTGAACTGATGTGGACAGACATCATTTATCATTAAAGAGCGAGGCCTGAACTATTGTGGACAGACGTCATTTAACGATGAAGAGCAAGGCCTAAACTGAAGTGGTCAGACGTCATTGCGCTCAGGAAATGTTTAGAGCAGCCCGAATCCAAGTACCAAGGTACGCTTTGTACGACCTGGATTGGACACTAGAAGAGAATGGAGAATTTGAAACGTTAGATCCCTAATTTTTGCTGGGTTTCGAGTTGTTAGATGTCCTAGATTCTACAATCTTAGGTTCGCTACTCGAAATCAGATGTTTTGTTTCTTTGAGTCTCCATTGAGATGCAATACTTGGTTCTATTTTCATGTTTATAGTTGATTTAACAGGTTTCTCAGGAGACACTATTTTAGTGGAAGCGATTCTATTTAAAGGACACTTATTTCCAACTATAGTAAAATTCCTTCATGTGGGTACCCATTTGTGTTCAACATTTGTAAACACTTTTCTAGTATGCTTCCATTCCTTCCTTTTAACGCACTTAACAGACTTATTTCTAACACGTGCATTCACATCATTCAAATAATCTACCACACACATATCATGATTTGCATCAAATAAACATTTTTGCATGTAGAACATACAGATTTAGAAGCACAATTCTTCTCATTTAGACTAGACTGAACATTCCTAGGTTGGGCTTCTACTTTCTGATATTTCTGGTTTCTTACTAATGGTTACGGGATCCTATTGTTCCTTGTATCTGTAACACCCCCAAAATCACAACGCAGCAAAATACCACTTGGGGTGCTACTTTATAGCATAAATTATAAGTTACAGAAAATGACTCTAAGTGAGACGTTTTGAAAAGTCAACCATTCAATAATTTTTATAAAATATCAGAGTTGCAACAAGTCCCATTTGTGATACGATAGAAAATATTTTAAAAACATTTTTCGAATGGTACTCAAATCATAAAGCCTTCAAAATTATATCTGCGCGACTCGAATGCTCCCAATGCTCAGCTAGCAATATAATAACCTGAGAAAATACATGCAAAAATGTTAACAATAATGTTGGTGAATTCATAGGCTTAAGTAAAAGTAGTATTGAAATAATTCAAGTAATATTTAAGAAAAGTAGCGTTACAATATTTCAAAGTATTATTTCCGAAATCCTAGTGATTCAATCAATCAAGTAATGTTCAGTAGTGAACCACAAGATTTAAGTAATAGTAGACTACGAAACGTATTCAGTAGTCCAAAACATGTATTATTGCACTAAGCTCATGACCCCGAAACCTTAACTAGTTTTGTGCCCCTGAGAAAATATAGGATGCTTGCCAACAACCTAACTGTCCTCACAATATTAAATGCACCATGGTCAACTTGTGACCAGAAATTCAAGGCGAGGATTGTCAGTCCCAATAGATCTATCTATAACACTCGCGCTTACTACATTAGCAATTAACGGGTCATAATTGGTGGGGACTTAAATGGTAATGTGGTAACTTAGGCAATAATATTCAGGTAATAATCTGGAGAGCATACAATTTAAAACACTTGTGTCCAATAGTAAAACAAATAATGTGTTCAAAACTCAAGGTTTTCATATATATGAATTTAACGATCTCAAATCATGTAGTAAGCAAATCAAGCTTTAGCAAGTTCATAAGTAATCAACCATGTATTAAAAGTCGTGTAGTAAGCAAGTAAAAGCTTTAGTAAAAATAGTCATGTAACACTTAAGTAGTAGAAATCAATAAGTTTGCTTGGTAAAACGAGCATGTATTCTCACCCCGAAAACAGTTTATGAAAAACAATCAAAAGAGAGAAGGTGGGGCTATGAACTGTAACCTTTACCCTTTTTGTGTTCTGAATATTTCATTAATAGTCCTTTGACTATTTGACTTTTGTTAGTTTATTCAGATTTTGTACCGTGTTGACGGTGTTGATTTTATGAGATATGTGATCATTTAAGGTTTATTGTGATTAATAATCTCTTTTGGAAGGTATTATTGTGTTATTTGTATTTCGGATGGTTCGACTCGTGAATGTTAAGAAATGCCGAAAAACGAGTCCGACACATCCGTTAATGTCCAAGTGGGCTTTGAAAGGGTTTAAAGTGAAAATAGGTCATGTGAATACTCTAGGTTAATGGAAAAGTATTTTTAAAGAGAATAAAAATGCTAATTAACTTTGGGGTAAATTTTACGGTTGAGTTTTACGAGTATTTAAGTGATTTCGACACGAAAAGAAAGACCCGACACCCATAGGATGCCTTGACCGGTTACAAGTAAGGGAGGGGAGACAAGATGGCTTAATTTTAGCTAACTTGTCTAAGGATGTACATAAGATACCATTTTCTTCCCATAATCCTTATCATTTCATTTTCAAAAAAAACACACACCTAAGAGTGTGTGTGTGTGTTCGTCCGACCTCACCAACAACAAACCACCATAAAAATTCCAACTTTGATCGAGAACGTGATATTCCGGGTTGATACGAGTGTTTGGGTATTCATTTAAACAACGTTTGGGTTGTCCGGTTCGTGTCGAAATATACATTTTTGAAGATTTTCTTGTAAGTTTTCAAATTTAAATTTCGTTTGTCCTTTTGGGTTTATTTTGATGCATAGATGTTAGTTGTACAAGTTGATCGTTGTGGAAATTGATTTTTGGAAGCGAAACGAAAGAAAAAGGGTGTGTTTGGTTCGTGTAAAAAGAAAAGGAAAAAGAGGGTTTATGTAGTTTTGATGTCGTGATCGTGATCGTTGAATAATATATGATGCTAGAATGCTTATTTTTTATATTAGCTTGTATGGCTTATTCGGGCTTATTTTTAAGCTATTTCTTAGCTTATTTAGGCTTATATGCCACGTGTAGATTTCTAAAATCACTAGGAAAGTGATTTTGATTACTTTTGTATTATAGCGTATGTTGTGGACTATTTTTGAGGTTTATGATAGTAACCAAATGTGATACGTAGCTTATTAGCTTATTTTCAAGCTTAATATACGTATTTTTGAGCTATTGGACTCACTGCCTAATAAGTCTATTTAAGTCGCGGCTTAATGGGAGGGCTTATTGTGGTCCGGGTTATTTTCTACTTATATAAGTATATACTTATATATGTAAATGGACCTTGGTTTTGGACTTGGATTATATTTTTGACTTATAAATGTCCTAATGGACCTTTGTTGGGCCTTAAAGCCTAATAAGCGATATTTAGTAGATATGAGAATTTTGACGGACTTTTAAAAGTGAAAATGTATTTACGAAGTGATATTGAATGATATTTTAGGGAAAAAGTGTTGGTAAGCGTTAAAGATTTAGATTTTGGAATTTTGTCGAAAAGTGTCGAATTTGTGAAAAATTGTTGAAAATAAGGTTTGAAACCTTGGAAAACGTTGTATAAACGTACGAGTCATGTCGAAATTTCGTAAAAAGTTTATACTTAGAAATTTTCTTAAAAACATGATTTTTGATTTTAAATAATAAAATAATATTTTATTATTTTATTTATTTAATAAATTCACTAAAAGACAAAAAATATAATTTTTCTCGAAACTTCTCTAAAGTGTTTATTATGAGTAAACGTTTCATTTTCAACCGTATAATGATTATTTTGAAGTGACTAAGGTGTACCGAATGGACTTGTCGAGATATAGTTATAGTGTGTGTGTGTGTGTGATAATCTCTCTCGCGCGCTCGCGCTCGCTCGCGCTCGCGTCTCTATTTAACGCCTAATAGTATAATTATGTTATTATCAAGAAATGTGATTGATATGATTGTGGAGTTAAGTCGTCAACCATCACACCACTAAATTGTTTTGGGTAATTGTACAACGCGTCTAAACTCTATGCATCAAACGTGAAGATTGTTTTGGAATTGGATGATTAAATTGGGACATTAACTGGACTAGGTCGTGTGTGGGCGTCGTTGCATTTGCTTGTGTGATTGAGATTTGGTTGCTAAAGACTTGCTTGAGGTGAGTTCTCGTAGCCCCACTTTTTACTGTTTTTCCGTTGGGGGAAAATGATACTCAAATGTGTTTTGAAATGTTTTGAATTGATTTGTGCGAAATGTGGTTTTGTTTTTGGGACAAGTTTATGTGCTTATGATTGCTATGTGAATAATATAGTTGATTGCATGATTGTTTAGATCGGATGGGTACGCCTACCTAGTGTTTGTGAGATTATTGGATCGGATGGGTACGCCTACCCAGTATTTATGTGATTATTGGAGCGGATGGGTACGCCTACCCAGGTTTGTGTGTGGTCCTGCCCTAATTTTAGTGCTCCAGCTGGTAGGCCCTTTAGGTGCGTAAGTGACATATGGTTATTGATTAGCGGTGATGCTAAGGATGTTTGCATATATTCACTGTCATATAGCACTATTGTCCACTGTTGAAATATTGGCACAACTTTTGGGTTTAAGGTCAAACCTACGAGCTCACCAACATTATTGTTGACGTTTTTGAGTATCATTTTCAGGTGAAGTGAAAGAAGAGTAGTTTGGTGATTGATAGCAGACTTAGAAGTATCCCGTGTGGAATTTCGTTTGAAGTCTTGCTTGCTTGTTTTTTATTTTAGTTTCGGATGTTTTGGAATAAGTTTGGATTATGGTCCCCTGTGAGGGCATTGGGATAATTGTAAGAGATTGTGGATTTTAGTTGTGATTTGGGACATCACTTGAGTTTGTTCAAGGTTGATGGTCTTCATAGCACTTGGAGTTTTTGCAATGTAGTTTTCTCTATTTTGTATCTTGTGTTATGATTGATCATTATGTTGCATTCCCGAGTTTCCGCCATTGTCGGGGTGTGATAGATTGGTAATCAGAGCCAAGGTTATAGAGAACTAGGTGGTTTGGCCTAGACTATAACCTAAGATTCTTCGTTTAGTTGCGTATTGGATCTATGTATGCGGTGTTCTGCTTTTGTGTGCCTTTGTGTGTTCATGGTTTGGTGCCTTAGTTATGTCAGTCATTGAAATGGGTGGGCTCAATATTGAATATGACTGGGAAATGATGCGAATATAAGTACGGTGGCCAACGTAGTTATAAGCGTATCACAACTCACTCATACTTGATAATGTTGTTCACACAAATCGATGTTGACACCGTAGGGTGGAGTTACGTGTATATCTGGTTATATATAGTAAGATATTCTATATATATGTGCGAGTCTTCCCACTTACCTAACGTTGCCCATGTTCTTCCTCGTATAGATAATGTCGCCAAGAATGAGGACCCAAAGTGTTGGCCGACCTGCTGCCGAATCATTAGGAGGGGGAACGGGTGAACGGGTTGGTAGAGGTGGAAGGGGTAGAAGACCTAGGGAAGGTAATGATGAGCGTGTTGATGAATTGAATGGTCAAGGAAATGACCAAGGTATGGGAGCTAATGGGGGTGTAGAGGGAGTCAATGGGAATGTAGAGGGAGCCAATGGGGGTGCACCCGACTTCTCAACGATCATTGCCCAACAATTGCAGAACCTCTTACCCGCCATGTTGGCTCAGGTTAGTAACCGAGGAAATGTTGGAAATCAGAATGGTAATGTGGTTAATGAGAACGTTCAGGAGAACGTTAGGAATGTGATAGTGAATGGCAACCGGGTAGGTTGTTCATATAAGGAGTTCTTAGCTTGTAACCCTAAGGAATATGATGGTAAGGGAGGTGTTGTAGTTCTTACTCGTTGGGTTGAGAAAATGGAGTCTGTGCATGATATGAGTGGTTGTAGTGTTGACCAAAAAGTGAAATACACTGCTGGTTCATTTGTGGGTAAGGCTTTAACGTGGTGGAACTCTCAGATCCGCACGCTAAGCCAGGAAGTTGCTGTTAGTATGTCATGGAATGACTTTAAGTTTATGATGATACAAGAGTTTTGTCCTAGTCATGAGACTTAAAAGTTGGAATCTGAGTCTTGGAATCATGCCATGGTCGGGGTTGGCCATGCTGCGTATATTGATAGGTTTCATGAGTTGGCTAGGTTAGTTCCATATTTGGTAACTCCTGAGAGTAGGATGATTGAGAGGTATGTGTATGGCCTTTCTCCACAGATTCGTAGGATGGTGGCAGCAACGGAGCCAAAGACTATACAAAAGGTTGTGCAGATTTCTGGTGCACTGACCGATGAGGCTGTGAGAAATGGATCAATTAAGAAAGTTGAGAAAATAGGAAGTATGGGGGAACCTAGCAAGGATAGGAGTGGAAGGGATGATAATAAGAGTACTAGGACTGTGAATGCTTTTGCTACTACTGTAAACCCTGTAGGAAGAGAGAATACGGGTACTTGGCCCAAGTGTACCATCTACAATTCCTTCCACGCACCCGGTGGGCTTTGTCGCATATGCTACAACTGCAACCGCCCAGGTCATTTGGCAAGGGATTATAGAAGTATGCCAAGGAATGTGAATCATGTCAATGCTAGAAACCCAACTGTTAGGGCATGTTATGAGTGTGGTAGTACCGACCATGTCAGGGCAACTTTCCCTAGGTGGAATAGAGCACAAGGACCTGGAGAAAATCGTCCAAATCAAGTTGCTGCTAATAACGGGGGTCAGGGTCGTGGAAACCAAAGGAGCCAGGTTAGGGGTAGGGCATTCATGTTGGGAGCAGAGGAAGCTCGCTAGGATCCTAACATTGTGACATGTACGTTTACTTTGAACAATCATTTTGTTAGGGCATGTTATGAGTGTGGTAGTACCGACCATGTCAGGCCAGCTTGCCCTATGTGAAATAGAGCACAAGGACCGGGAGAAAATCGTCCAAATCAAGTTGATGCTAATAACGAGGGTCAGGGCATTCATGTTGGGAGCAGAGGAAGCTCGCCAGGATCCAAACATTATGACGGGTACGTTTACTTTGAACAATCATTTTGCCACTACCTTATTTGACTTTGGTGCCGATTATAGTTTTGTTTCCACTACTTTCATACCTCTGTTAGGGTTAGAGCCCAGGGACTTAGGTTTCAAATATGAGATTGAGATAGCTAGGAGATTGATAAGGTTATTAAGGGTTGCAAACTAAAAATCGAGGGTTATGTCTTTAACATCGACTTGATACCTTTTAGACATGGGAGTTTTGATGTGATTATAGGTATGGACTGATTGTCTAATTATAAGGCTGAAATAGTTTGCCATGAGAAGGTAGTGAGGATACCACTACCGGATGGCAAGGTGCTTAGAGTATTAGGAGAGAGACCGGATGAGAAAGCGAGATTTTTAATGGGTATTAAGAAACAAAAGAGATTTTTATGGTTAGAGAATTTCCTAAGGTATTCCTGAATGATCTATCTGGATTATCGCCTGTTCAGGAAATTGAGTTTCGAATTGAGTTAATCCCTGGAGCAACACCGATAGCAAAGTCTCCCTATCGTTTGTCACCTTCTGAATTGGAGGAGTTGTTTGGATAACTTAAGGAACTCCAAAACAAAGGTTTCATTCGACCAAGTCCGTCGCCTTAGGGAGCGTCGGTATTGTTTGTTAAGAAAAAGGATGGTTCTTTTAGGATGTGTATTGATTATAAAGAGTTGACCAAGTTGACTGTTAAGAATCGTTATCCACTTTTTAGAATTGATGATCTATTTAATCAACTACAAGGGTCGCAGTTTTTCTCAAAGATGGATCTTAGGTCTGGATACCATCAGTTGAGAGTGCATGAGAATGACATTCTAAAGACTGCGTTTAGAACTCGTTATGGACATTTCGAGTTCAATGTAATGTCCTTTGGTCTGACTAATGCACCAGCAATATTTATGGATTTGATGAATAGAGTTTGTAGGTCGTATCTTGATAAGTTTGTGATAGTGTTTATAGACGATATCTTAATCTACTCTAAGACTCAAGATGAGCATGTAGAACACTTAAGGTTGGTCTTGGAACTACTCAAAAAGGAGAAATTGTATGCTAAGTTTTGTAAGTGTGAATTCTGGCTAAGAGAAGTGCAGTTTCTTGGGCATGTGATAAATGGTAATGGGATTCATGTAGACCCTAGTAAGATTAAAGCTGTTAAGAATTGGAAAGCCCCTAGAACTCCAATGGAGGTTCGTTCGTTCTTAGGATTGGCTGGGTATTACCGTAGGTTCATTAAGAACTTTTCTAAGATAGCTAAGTCTCTTACTATCTTGACTCAGAAAAGTAAGACTTTCGAGTGGGGTGAGGAACATGAATTGGCATTTCAGACCTTGAAGGATAAGTTATGTAATGCGCCTGTTCTAGCTCTCCCCGATGGACCGGAAGACTTTATGGTATATAGTGATACGTCTGAGATAGGACTAGGCTGTGTGTTAATGCAAAGAGGTAAAGTGATAGCCTATGCGTCTAGGCAGTTGAAAATTCATAAGGAAAATTATACTACCCATGATTTAGAGTTGGGTGCAGTCGTGTTTACAC
Source organism: Tanacetum coccineum (assembly GCA_026074375.1). NCBI lineage: Eukaryota > Viridiplantae > Streptophyta > Magnoliopsida > Asterales > Asteraceae > Tanacetum > Tanacetum coccineum. The sequence goes on from BQNB010006859.1 coordinate 34,633, forward strand.
TTAAGATTTGGAGACATTATCTGTGTAGGAAAAAGAGTGTCATCTATACGGACCATAAGAGTCTTCAGCATATCTTTAGTCAGAAAGAATTGAATATGCGACAGCGTCATTGGATAGAGTTGTTTAGTGATTATGACTATGAAATTCGCTACCATCCTGGTAAGGCGAATGTGGTGGCTGATGCCCTAAGTAGGAAGGAAAGAGTAAATCCTAAGAGAGTTAGAGCTATGAATATGATCCTTCAGTCGAGTATCAAGGATAGGATACTGGCAGCTTAGAAGGAGGTTGTGGATGAGTTTGCAGGATTGCAGAAAGGTTTGGATGAGAAGATAGAACAAAGAAGTGGTGGAACTTTATACTACCTGGATCGAATATGGGTACCTTTAAAGGGTGAGGTGAGAACCCTGATAATGGATGAAGCCCATAAGTCGAAGTACTTTGTACACCCATGTGCTGATAAGATGTATTATGATTTGAGAGATATATATTGGTGGCCCGGAATGAAAAAGGATATAGTTGAGTATGTTAGTAAGTGTTTGACTTATTTGAAGGTTGAGGCTGAGCATCAAAGGCCATCTGGCTTGCTCCAGCAACCTGAGATTCCCATATGGAAATGGGAAGGGATAACTATGGATTTTGTAACTAAGTTGCTTAGGACTAGTAGTGGGCATGACACAATCCAAGTCATTGTGGACCGACTGACTAAGTCTGCTCATTTTCTACCTATGCATGAGGATTATAAGATGGAAAGGTTGGCTAGATTGTATTTGAATGAGATAGTTGCTATACATGGTGTGCCGATCTTGATTATATCGGATCGTGATAGTCGTTTCACCTCAAGGTTTTGGCAGTCAATGCAAGAGGCATTAGGGACTCATTTAGACATGAGTATGGCTTATCACCCTCAGACCGATGGTCAGAGTGAGCGTACTATTCAGACTTTGGAAGACATGCTTAGAGCGTGCATCCTAGACTTCGGGGGAAGTTGGGATGTTCATCTTCTGTTGGTTGAGTTTTCGTATAATAATAGTTATCATTCTAGTATGAGATGTGCTCCGTTTGAGGCATTGTATGGTAGAAAGTGTCGTTCGCCAATTATGTGGGCTGAGGTGGGAGAAGGTCAGTTGATAGGACCAAAGTTAGTGTAAGAGACTACTGAGAAGATCTCACAGATTAAGGATAGACTTAAGGCTGCGCGTGATCGTTAGAAAAGTTATGCTGATAAGAGGAGGAAGCCTCTAGAGTTTAGTGTAGGTGACTATGTCTTGCTCAAAGTGTTGCCTTGGAAAGGTGTGCTACACTTTGGGAAGAAAGGGAAGTTAGCACCTAGGTTTGTTGGACCGTTTGAGATTATTAAGAAAGTAGGCCCTGTGGCCTATCGGTTAGATTTGCCTGAGGAATTGAATGGTGTTCATGACACGTTCCATGTGTCGAACCTTAAGAAGTGTTTGGCTGATCCAACACTGAAAGTGCCTTTGGATGAGATTCGAGTTGATGCTAAGTTGAATTTTATGGAAGAGCCTGTGGAAATTTTAGAAAGAGAGTTTAAGAAGTTGAAGCGTAGTAGGATTGCCATCGTCAAGGTTCGGTGGAATTCGAAACGTGGCCCTGAATTCACGTGGGAACGTGAAGATCAAATGAAATTGAAGTACCCGCTTTGGTTTAGTAATGTTAGTAGTTGAATTTCAGGGACGAAATTCTTTTAAGGGGGGTAGAATGTAACCTTTGCCCTTTTTGTGTTCTGAATATTTCATTAATAGTCCTTTGACTATTTGACTTTTGTTAGTTTATTCAGATTTTGTACCGTGTTGACGGTGGTGATTTTATGAGATATGTGATGATTTGAGGTTTATTGTGATTAATAATCCCTTTTGGAAGGTATTATTGTGTTATTTGTATTCCGGGTGGTTCGACCCGTGAATTTTGAGAAATGCCAAAAAACGAGTCCGACACGTCCGTTAATGTCCAAGTGGGTTTAGAAAGGGTTTAAAGTGAAAATATATCATGTGAATACTCTAGGTTAATGGAAAAGTATTTTTAAAGTGAATAAAAATGCTAATTAACTTTGGGGTAAATTTTACAGTTGAGTTTTACGAGTATTTAAGTGTTCCCGACACGAAAAGAAAGACCCGACACCCATAGGATGCCTTGATCGGTTACAAGTAAGGGAGTGGAGACAAGATGGCTTAATTTTAGCTAACTTGTCTAAGGATATACATAAGATACCATTTTCTTCCCATAATTCTTATCATTTCATTTTCAAAAAAAAACACCTAAGAGTGTGTGTGTGTGTTCGTCCGAACTCACCAACAACAAACCACCATAAAAATTTGAACTTTGATCGAGAACGTGATATTCCGGGTTGATACGAGTGTTTGGGTGTTCATTTAAACAACGTTTGGGTTGTCCGGTTCGTATCGAAATATACATTTTTGAAATTTTCTTGTAAGTTTTCAAATTTAAATTTCGTTTGTCCTTTTGGGTTTATTTTAATGCATAGATGTTAGTTGTACAAGTTGATTGTTGTAAAAATCGATTTTTAAAAGCAAAATGAATAAAAAGGGTGGTGTTTGGTTCGTGTATAGTAAAAATAAAAAAGAGGGTTTTTGTAGTTTTGATGTTGTGGTCGTGATGGTTGAATAATATATGATGCTAGAATGCTTATTTTTAATAGTAGCTTGTATGGCTTATTCGGGCTTATTTTTAAGCTATTTCTTGGCTTATTTTGGCTTATATGCCACGTGTAGATTTCCAAAATCACTAGGAAAGTGATTTTGATTATTTTTGTATTATGGCGTATGTTGTGGATAATTTTTGAGGCTTATGGTAGTAACCAAATGCGATACGTAACTCTATAGCTTATTTTCAAGCTTAATATACGTATTTTGGAGTTACGAACTCACGGCCCAACAAGTCTATTTGAGCCGCGGCTTAATGGGAGGGCTTATTTTGGTCCGGATTATTTTCTACATATAAGTATATACTTATATATGTAAATGGACATTGGTTTTGGACTTGAATTATATTTTTGACTTATAAAAGTCCTAATAGACCCTTGTTGGGCCTTAAAGCCCAATAAGCGATATTTAGTAGTTATGAGAATTTTGACAGACTTTTGAAAGTGGAAATGTATTTACGAAGTGATATTGAATGATATTTTGGGGAAAAAGTGTTGGTAAGCGTTAAAGATTGAGATTTTGGAATTTTGTCGAAAAGTGTCGAATTTGTGAAAAATTGTTGAAAATAAGGTTTGAAACATTGGAAAACGTTGTCAAAATTTCGTAAAAAGTTTATACTTAGAAATTTTCTTAAATACATGATTTTTGATTTTAAATAATAAAATAATATTTAATTATTTTATTTATTTAATAAATTCAAAAAATGATGAAAATATAATTTTTCTCGAAACTTCTCTAATGTGTTTATTATGAGTAAACGTTTCATTTTAAACCGTATAATGATTATTTTGAAGTGTCTAAGGGTTACCGAATGGACTTGTCAAAATATATTATAATTATTAATTATAAATATTTATTTATATTACTTATATATTTTTTCTAAATAGTATAAGTATGTATTATCGGGGAATGAGATTGATATGATTGTGGAGTTAAGTCGTCAACCATCACACCACTAAACTGTTTTGGGTAATTGTACAACGTGTCAAAAACACTATGCATCAAACGTGAAGATTGTTTTGGATTGGATGATTAAATCAGGACATTAATTGGACTAGGTTGTGTGCGGGCGTCGTTGCATTTGCTTGTGTGATTTGAGTTGAGTTCTCGTAGCCCTACTTTTTACTGGTTTTTCCGTTGGGGGAATATGATACTCAAATGTGTTTTGAAATGTTTTTAATTGATATGTGCGAAATGTGGTTTTGTTTTTGGGACAAGATATGTACTTATGACTGCTATGTGAATATTATGTGTTGATTTACTTGCATGTACTATGTTTAACATGGCAAGGTTCTGTAAGGTTCGCCCTAATATAGTGCTCCAGCTGGTAGGCCCTTTAGGTGCGTTAGTGATTTGGGAGTTGCGACTCCGGGTTTATTATTAGATGTTGAGATATGACTAGCGGGGATGCTATGTCTTGGATTGTCAGCATATATTCACTGTCATATAGCACTATTGTCCACTGTTGAAATATTGTCATAACTTTTGGGTTTAAGGTCAAACCTACGAGCTCACCAACATTATTGTTGACGTTTTCGAGTATCATTTTCAGGTGAAGTGAAATAAGAGTAGTTTGGTGATTGTGATAGCACACTTAGAAGTATCCCGTGTGGATTTTCGTTTGAAGTCTTGCTTGCTTGTTGTTTGAAGCTGGTATTTAGATGTTTTGGATTAAGTTTGGATTTCGGTCCCCTATGTGGGCAGTGAATAATTGTAAGAAATTGTGGATTTTAGTAGCGATTTGGGACATCACTTTAGTTGGTTTAAGGTTGATGGTCTTCATAGCACTTGGAGTTTATGCAATGTAGTTTTCTCTATTTTGTATCTTGTGTTATGATTGATCATTATGTTGCATTCTCGAGTTTCCGCCATTGTCGGGATGTGACAAATTGGTATCAGAGCCAAGGTTATAAAGAACTAGGTGGATTGGACTAGACTATAACCTATGATCCATCGTCTAGTTACGTTTAGGATCTATGTGCGCGGTGTTCCGCTTTTGTGTGCCTTTGTGTGTTCGTGGTTTAGTGCCTTAGTTATGTCAGTCATTGAAATGGGTGGGCTCAATATTGAATATGAATGGGAAAGGATGCGAATATAAGTACGGTGGCCAACATAGTTATAAGCGTATCACAACTCACTCATACTTAGTAATGTTGTTAACACAAATCGATGTCGACACTGTAGGGTGGTGTTATGTGTATATCAGTATATATAGTGAGATATTCTATATATATTAGTCTTCCCACTTACCTAATGTTGCCCATGTTCTCCCTCGTATAGATAATGCCGCCAAGAATGAGGACCCGAAGTGCTGGCTGGCCTGCTGCTGAATCATTAGGAAGGGGAACGGGTGAACGGGTTAGTAGAGGTGGAAGGGGTAGAAGACCTAGGGAAGGTAATGATGAGCGTGTTGATGATTTGAATGGTCAAGGAAATGACCAAGGTATGGGAGCTAATGGGGGTATAGAGGGAGTCAATGGGAATGTAGAGGGAGCCAATGGGAAAGCACCCGACTTCTCAATGATCATTGCCTAACAATTGCAGAACCACTTTCCCGCCATGTTGGTTCAGGTTAGTAACCGAAGAAATGTTAGAAATCAGAATGGTAATGCGGTTAATGAGAACATTCTGGAGAACGTTGAGAATGTGATAGTGAATGGCAACCCAGTAGGTTGTTCATATAAGGAGTTCTTAGCTTGTAACCCTAAGGAATATGATGGTAAGGGAGGTGTTGTAGTTCTTACTCGTTCGATTGAGAAAATGGAGTTTGTGCATGATATGAGTGGTTGTAGTGTTGACCAAAAAGTGAAATACACCGCTGGTTCATTTGTGGGTAAGGCTTTAACGTGGTGGAACTCTCAGATCCGTACGCTAAGCCGGGAAGTTGCTATTAGTATGTCATGGAATGACTTTAAGTTTATGTTGGTACAAGAGTTTTTTCCTAGTCATGAGATGCAAAAGTTGGAATCTGAGTTGTGGAATCACGACATGGTCAGGGCTGGCCATGCAACGTATACTGATAGGTTTCATGAGTTGGCTAGGTTCGTTCCACATTTGGTAACTCCTGAGAGTAGGATGATTGAGAGGTATGTGTATGGCCTTGCTCCATAAATTCGTAGGATGGTGGCAGCAACGAAGCAAAAGACTATACAGAAGGCTGTGCAGATTTTTGGTGCACTGACTGATGAGGCTGTTAGGAATGGATCAATTAAGAAGGTTGAGAAAAGAGGAAATGTAGGGGAACCTAGCAAGGATAAGAATGGTAGGGATGATAATAAGAGGACTAGGACTATGAATGCTTTTCCTACTACTGTAAACCCTGTAGGAAGAGAGAATACGGGTACTTGGCCCAAGTGTACCATCTGCAACTCCTTCCACGCACCCGGTAGGCTTTGTCGCACATGCTACAACTGTAACCGCCCAAGTCATTTGGCAAAGGATTGTAGAAGTGTGTCAAGGAATGTGAACCCTGTTAATGCTAGAAACCCAACTGTGAGGGCATGTTATGAGTGTAGTAGTACCGACCATGTCAGGCCAACTTGCCCTGGGTGGAATAGACCACAAGGACCGGGAGAAAATCATCCAAATCAAGTTGTTGCTAATAATGGGGGTCAGGATCGTGGAAACCAAAGGAACCAGGCTAGGGGTAGGGCATTCATGTTGGGAGCAAAGGAAGCTCACCAGGATCCGAACATTATGACGGGTTTGTTTACTTTAAATAATCATTTTGCCACTACCTTATTTGACTCTGGTGCCGATTATAATTTTGTTTCCACTACTTTCATACATCTGTTAGGCTTAGAACCTAGCAACTTAGGTTTCAGATATGAAATTAAGATAGCTAGCGGGCAGCTAGTAGAGATTGATAAGGTTATTAAGGGTTGCCAACTAGAAATCGAGGGTCATATCTTTGACATCGACTTGATAGCTTTTGGACATGGGAGTTTTGATGTGATTATAGGTATGGACTAGTTGTCTAATTATAAAGCGGAAATAATTTACCATGAGAAGGTAGTGAGGATACCACTATCGGATGGCAAGGTGCTTAGAGTATTAGGAGAGAGACCGGAAGAGAAAGCGAGACTTTTGATGAGTGCTAAGGCTAATGAAAGGAAACAAGAAGAGATTGTTGTGGTTAGAGATTTTCCTGAGGTATTCCCGGATGACCTATCTAGATTACCACCTATTTGGGAAATTGAGTTTCGAATTGAGTTAATCCCTGGAGCAACGCCGGTAGCAAAGTCTCCCTATCGTTTGGCACTTTCTGAATTGGAGCAGTTGTCTGGACAACTCAAGGAACTCTAAGACAAAAGTTTCATTCGACCAAGTTCATCGCCTTGGGGAGCACCAATATTGTTTGTTAAGAAAAAGGATGGTTCTTTTAGGATGTGTATTGATTATAGAGAGTTAAACAAGTTGACTGTTAAGATTCGTATTCTCCAAGCATGATGAAAGAAGCAGTGGTCGTTGGTGTGGTTTGACTTTCTACTAAAATTTCGCTGTGACGTCAATGACAAGTAGAAGATTAGTTCAAGCTACTCAATGTTTCCAGAATCGGCTTAAGATAGGGATGTGGTTTGGGGGAGGCTGATTCAGAAACTTCGCCAAAAAGGAGTTATGAAGAAGCTTTTACAGACATGCTGCATGAATTGGGGGGGATGTTAATCAGTTCATGCATACTAACACATGGTTCGTACAAGTTAAAAGACAATGAAGATCCAAGCTGGAGTACAAGTTTCAAGACAAGGAGAACTCAGAAGACATCTTCAGCATTGGAAACACTTTGGAAGACTTTATTTTATTGGTTGTATTTGTACGGATAAGAACATTGTAAGTAACTTTCCGTATGTCCGCATATTGGGGAAGATTGTTAGCATTTAAATTATGGTGACATACTTGGATGTACAAGTAGTTTATTCTATAGCGTGACACGTATGGACTAATATGACAGCGATGATAGTTATTGTGTCACTAGGGACTTTATAGATACTCCATCCATACTTCCATGGAGGGGGAGAAGTTCACTTTTGTAAAAGTGAGTGTGTGTGTCTTCCTTATATCTCTCTAAAGCACACAGACAACCAACTCTCTCTAATCACTCTTCTTTTTTCTTTTTCTCTTTTCTCTCTATCTCTTTCACCTTTTCTCTCTATAATGAATAAATTCATTTTCCACTTTACTCGGCCTCCAGATCGTTGTTTCATAATGGTGTGTGTTCCAGAACAAGCTCGATGGCTAAGGATATGAAAGAGAATTGGCACTCCTTGTAAGTACTTCAGAAGCGGTACAAACCTACCAACAACAACCTTCGAACTTCTTCAAACTCCAGGACAAGATGAAGGATACCACACCTAGGTATAAACAACGACGAGTCAGTCAGGGCAGTTTGGGAATCAAAGGTGATGACTGTTGCTGGTGGCTAGGGAAACAGTGGGCTGAGTTTTTTCTTTTTTTTTTTTATTTTTCCGGTAGTTGCAACAAAAATGGGGATTACAGTGACTTTATCTGCAAGGGATTTGGACATACTATGCCAGGGAATGAGGAAAGCCAAAGGGGTTAAGGGACTACGCGTATCACAAGGAGAAGATGATGATGTGCAACAAGTAACAAGGTGTTCCACTTCAAGCTGAGCAAGCTGATTGGCTAGAAGAAACGGATGAAGAGATTGATGAACAAGAATTGGAAGCACATTACAGTTACATGGCAAAGATCCAGGAGGTCTCACCTGCGGAATCAAGTTTACTGTAAGCCATTGGAAAAGGTACAAACACTCATGATGACAATGTGTTGTTTGCCAATGTGAGACGGACATTCTGAGCAAACCTGGAATCCATTAAGATTACATATGTTTTGGAGTAAGGATGATAGCAATGTCCTTCATGATTCATCAAATTTATGACTAATGATAATAGGATGATCAAAAAATGCGACTGAGTGTGTTGATGAGCGTGATGCGCTTGCTAAGTTAATTGAAATTTAATGTGATATGAGGAAAACAAACGTTTTAATGAATTAAAGAAAGGAACGCCTTCATTGGACTCAAGAATGATGGAGTGCCAAAACTAACCTTGAGGACGGTCTGTAGGGCTCTGGGGGTGGTACTAGCAGTCGGATAGTTCTCTGATTGCACTTCAGGACAAACAGACTGAGATTTAGAAGTACACGGCCTTAAATGCCTATCGAGTGAGTATAAAATACTTCAACAAAGTTAAATGAACACTCTAGGACTAATAGCTATTTAAAGATATTGGAAATACAATAAGGGTTAAAACTAAATCCTATGAAATTTCAGGTTGTAATCTGAATACCGTGAGCATATGTCAAAAAGAGTCTGTTAATAGGTCACAATTTGAAGGTCAACTCAAGGGAGAAAACTAAGGTTATTGGATTTAAAGATTATAGGAAGGGAAAAAGACATTGACACGATGATTGAAATGGACAAAACAAATAAAAGTCTTTTAATTTAAATTCTTTATTAACGCAATCAGTCAATCAGACCATACACATGTTAGACACCCCAAATGCGGCAACGGATCATGGTAGATCAACTTTGCTAATCCAAAGTACTCAAGAAAAGTGCAATCTGAAAGCTCGTTTGTATGAGATCCCATATGATACTCTGATCCTTGCTAACAGATTTTGTCCGATTGGGATGACACGTGACTCTTGAAAAGGTGAGTGGATCAAAAAATTGGATAAAGACAAAGTGAAAACCCGTATAATTACTCATATCAAAACAGTCTTTATGAAACTTTAAACCCACCATCCAAAAGTCATATTCTGGATTGTTGGAACGGCGGGGTGGGGGTTGCTGCTAAAGAAGTTAGGCAGGTCAATGTGGAGAAAAAACGTTTGTTGGCCAAAACCATAACATTGCATAAAAAACGTATGGCTTTCTACCCATGTCTAAATCATTAGTAAAAGTAGACTTTCTTTATAACGAAGTGACAAACAATTCAAATGTTAGAACCAAGATGTCAACAAAACGTGGTCTATTCATTACTAGTAGTGCATTTCCTAACCCAACTGCTAAGAGTATGAAGTTTGATCAAAATCTTATTAATGCCTCTTTCAGACAAAACAATACTAGAACAGTCATTGTTTATTCATTGAACTAAAAAGTGAAATGATGACGATTTGGAGTACGTTTACATTCCCTTGAAAATGGTAGCTTGACGAACTTTGAATTCAGAAAAGGCTGATTTTTCAAACATTATATGATCTACTTCTCGAAGAGTGTGTGTCTAAAGATGTCACATGTTCATATTTGCATTTTGTCTGATTTTTAATGCTAATACTGAATTGCAATGCTTATATCTTACATAAGTTTAAGAATGTGAATGTCTTGCAACAAATGCTTTCGAACAAAGAATCTGGTTAACAAAGAAAGTTCATAATAATTTGTATGAAAAGTTTTGCTAAACTTGAAAACACTCGATTTCTCTTGAATCTTTGCTTTACAACATTGTAAATGAAAACCGAATGAAAACAACCCTAGTTTGCAAAGAAAATGGCTTCAAATGTATTTCGAAAAGAACGTGAACCAATATAATGGAAATCCAAGATTTGAAGCTCAAATGCAAGACAAAGAACTGGTGATTAATGAGTTTAAGAATATTTTGGTAACAAAAAGGAAAGTCTGTTGGAAACTCAGTTTGATAAACCATTGTTGTTCGACAACCATTTGCTCAACGGATTCAAACCATCAGTTTTTGGAAAACCGACTCCTTTTTCATATTCTCTGAAATGAGAAGTTTTCAAACGAACAGTCGGTTAATAAAACTAATGTGTCGGATGGTTTATTTAAAACTGTCACTCAACAGATTTGCCTAAGACAAAGAAACCAGCGGTTCGAACACAAATGTGCTTGAACCAGGTGTATAGAATTGACTCTACCACTACACAAAACTAGAACACCACAGTTGCCTCATGCTTCTAGGAATACTAATCCTCACATGTCTAAATCTTCAGGAGTAATTCACAGTACTAGTATTAGCAGACCACAGCTTAAGTGCTATCAAGTGAAAGAAAAGGTCATGCCAAACATTAGTCAAGTGAAGTTTACAAAGAAGGAAGTAGAAGACCATCATAGGATTTTTAGTATTTCTAAGAAAACAAAGTCTGTAACTGCGTGTAATGACAGTTCAAACTCCAGAACTTCGAATGTAAATGCTGTTTGTGCAGAATGTGGAAAATGTGTGTTTAATTCTAATCATGATGCTTTTCCTCTTTTTAGTGTTTCTCGATCACTTGAAAGATGTGCATGCTAGAACTAAGAAAGCCTCATGAAATGCCTTATTAGTTGCTAGTAAAACCAAGAGAAATGCGAACAAATCTGTTGCAACACCATAGAAAAACGTTGCATCAGATACCACTTAATCAGAAATCCAAGATATTCTATAAGAAGTTGTCATGAGAATACGAATTAGGAATGGAAATGTGGTAGCTATGAGTGTCCCATCAGGTTATACATGGAACACAAATGCCTCTTAGGACAAAAAAGAGATGGTGCCTAAAATCAGGAAAGATGTTGTATTCGTCAATATTAGTCCAACTATAGACATTGTCTCTAGATTACTAAATGTTTTGAAATATATCAAAACTTCATAGGATCCAATTTGTCCATATTCCATCGTCCTCTAATTTCTCTTGCAGATTGTACAACTCATTCCTTTTCTAGTTGACTCTGGATGCACAAAGCACATGACGGGCAATCTAAAGCTTTTGTGTAATTTTGTGGAGAAATTTCTGGGTACTGTTCGTTTTGGAAATGATCAGTTTGCTCCAATTCTTGGTTATGGAGATCTGATTCAAGGGAATGTCACGATTAAAAGGGTTTATTACGTCGAAGGCCTCAATCACAATCTTTTCTCGGTTGGTCAATTCTGTGATGCTGATTTGGAGGTTGCTTTCAGGAAATCTACATGTTTTGTGAGAGATCTTCAGGGAAACGATTTACTATAATGGTAGTGTGGATTGATCTCTACACATATCTCTTCAAGAAACAACTTATCAACTCCAATCTGTTTCATGGCTAAAGCTTCACCAACTCAAGATGGTTATGGCATCGAAGGCTTTCTCATCTGAAGTTCGATTTACATCACCTTACTTCACCCCCCCCCCCCCCCCCCCCCCCCCAACCACCCCCCCCCCCCACCCACCCCAAGAAGAATGTTGTGACAGGCTTACCCAATAGTTGAATATGTCGGGATCAACTTTGTTATTTGTGAATGAGTAAAGCAAAAAGAAGTTCATTCAAGACAAAGATAGTTCTAGTTCCAAAGAAGGGCTTTAAATTTGTTCACATGGAACTTGTGTGGTCCTAATGACGAGTTGCGAGCATAAATGGGAAGAAGTATATTCTGGTGAATTGTTGATGACTACTGAAGATACACTTGGCTCTTTTTCTACGAACAAGGATGAAACACCAGAAGTTCTCCAAGACTTACTCACGATGATTCCAACGCATTCTTCAAGCTCAAGGTATTACTGTTGTATGACAGAGGCACGGAATTCTTTGAACAAGACACTCCATGCTTATTTCAAAGAAGAAGGCATTGAACATCAAACTTCCACTCCTCGAACTCCTGAACAGAACGGCGTTGTCGAAAGACGAAACCGTACTCTGGTTGAGGCTGCTCGAACGATGCTTTCAGCTTCTAAGCTTCCATTATCATTTTGGGCTGAAGCAGTTGCAACCGCATGCTATACTCAGAACAGATCAATCATCATAACCTTCATGAGATGCGGCTTATCACATCATATATGGACGGAAACCTATCAATAAAACATCTTCAATTTTGGTTGCACTTGCTACATAACTAGAGTTGGGGAAAATTGGAATAAGATGAAAGAAAAAGGGGATCCTGTGTATGGTGGGATATTTCTATCAGTCGAAGGGATAACGTGTTACAACAGTGAACACGCTTGATAGTTGAAATTCCATTCATATCAGGTTTGATGAAAATCAAAATAATGAGGTCTGATCACAACAGTTCAGCTCGCACCACAACGACAAGAGATGTCTGTTGAAAATGTCTCTTCTAGCCTTGTTCCTTAAGGACAAAAGGCGTCAGATTATGACAACTCTGACCCCATGCCCCTAAGATAAAATGTTGTTCCTCCAGCAGAAAAGACAGATTCATCACAACAAGGGTTCAGATGTTCTCTTCAGTCCTTTACTTGACGATTATTACTATCCAAACACGGGCTCGCTGAGGAAAACAACAATGATCAAGCACGAATGCATCGTTTCAAGGAAGAGGAATTTTCTATCAATCCCATTGTTTGACAAGGTACAAGAAAATTGGTGAGTCTTCCTCAAGCACCATAGTATATACGATGTGCATGTCATTTCACCACAAAGTCTTGATTACCGATGGACAAGGAGATCATCCATTAGAACAAGTGTGGATATCCAACATGCCAGTTCAAACAAGACGACAGCTTGCCACAGATCCTGAATTTGTGTATGTTCGCGCTCCACATTGAGTATTTGTTGGAACCGAAGGTAACATTAAGGAGGCAATGGTGATTCTCATGGATCGAAGCAATGCAAGGATGAACTTCATCAGTTCGACAGACTCTAAAAGTTCTGGAATAGATCGACAATAATTTGGGCAAGATGGGTTATTAGCTAATGTGGTTATGGAAGAACAAAAAGGAGAAGATCAGACTGTAATTCGCAACAAAGCTGCGACTTGTTGCTAAAGGTATGCTCAGGAGAGGGGTATTGATTTTGAGATCACTTTGCTCCAGTTGCTCGTTGGATAAGCAGTTTGGATTTTCATTGCCACGCGCACACAAGTCTTTTCCAATTATCAGATGGACGTGAAAACGGCATTTCTTAAATGTCCACTGAAGGTAAGAGGTTTACGGTTGCTCAGCCGGTAGGGTTCGTTATACAGATCATCAAGAAAAAGTCTACCTTCTAAGAAAGCTTTGTATGGTTTAAAACAAGCTCCAAGGAATGGTACGATGAACTAATCTAAAACTTCCCTGATGCGTCCAAAGGCTTTACTAAAGGTACAAAGTGACCCCACTTTCATTCAAGAAAAATACGGGGAGGATATTCTACTTGTGCAAATTTACGTTGATGACATAATTTTTGGATCGACAAATCCTAAATATTCAAAACGATTTGAAAAATTAATGCACAGTAGATTTGAAATGTCCTTAATGGGGGAGATGAAATTCTTTTTAGGACTTCAGATCCACCAGTCCCCAAAGGGTATTTTTATCAATCAGGCCAAGTACGCTTTAGAAATTCTGAAAAAGCATAATATGGACAATTGTCACTCCATTGGTACACCATTGGCTACAAAACCCAAACTAGATGTAGATTTGAGTGGAGAACCCGTAGACCAATCTGATTATCATAGTAAAATCGGGTCACTCATGTACTTGCATTAGAAGACAGACTTAGTGCAAGCGTATGCTATTGTGGCACGTTATCAAGCAACGACCAACTCAAACGCACTCAAGGAGGTTTAAAAGAATCTTTAAATACCTAGGGTTAACCATTAACATGGGACTTGGTATCCAAAGGATTCTGCTTTGAAACTTACAGGCATTTTCAAGACGCTGATCATGCCGGATGCCTTGATCTCGGAAAAGCACTTCTGGAGGGATCAGTCCTTGGTGATAAACTTGTAAGCTGGCGATGTCAAAAACAGAACTTGCACTGCAATGTCCCTTCAGCAGAGGCAGAGTACGTGGGTTATCTGCAAGTTTGTGAGCTCAAGTTAATGTGGATGAGGACACAGCTTCAAGATTATGGCTTCAACTACAACAAAATACCGTTGTATTGCGACTCTCAGTCAGCCTGCAATCTCATGCCTCAAACCCAGTACACATTCGCGAACAGAGCACAATCCATATCGTTATCACTTCATAAAGGACAGGTTGAAAATGGTTTAATTGATTATATTTTGTCAGAACTGGAATACCAATTAGCTGACATTGTTTACGAAAGCCCTTCCTGAGGATCGGTTTAAGTATCTTGTTAGAGGTTGGTATGAGATGTTTGACTCCAGCTGAATGGAGGTTCTGACAAATGAGGTCTGCCCTTGATATTCATCATCAAACTTACCATGTAATTTTTTGACGAAAAAACAAAATACAAAAAATCAGATAATCAGTAAATTTCAAAAAGGAATCTTCTCGAATGTCTCTTGAATCGATAACATTTACGGTGCTTGAAATGTCGATTAACATTGACACGGGTGTGTAAATGAAGTTCGAGCGAGAGTTGCAAATAGTTTCAAAACATGTCATTTCTTAATTTTCTAGTGGCTTATGTGCAAATATCAGTACATAACCAGGACTTCATATAAAGGAAGGTTTATAACTATCCCTTCACAACGTGAAAATTAACTTTCTCGGTCTGAGGCTGTTCTTAAATGACCCATTCAATTCTTTAGCTCAAGAAAAGGATAGTGTACGTTTCAGTGCGCTTACCCTTAACGTTAGAAGAGAAGTCCTCTAACATTTGGTTTTTCAAAAAGTTGAACACAATTTTTCAAGAATTTCTCGATGACAATTCATAATCTTTCAAAATTGTGTGTTCAACACTCCAACCCTCACATGTTTCAAAAGACAACAATTTTTTAATTGGTCCTATTTTGAGGGGAGTTTTATCGAAAAATATAAGTGTTAATGCTCTTGGTTACATCTCAACAAAGACATTCTTATGTATTCAAAACATTATCAAAATGTTCCAATCCATTACATGCTCACCTACTTTCTCACCACAGGTATTTTAAAGGACATATTTTATTCCGGATGGTATTTCAAAACTAAAGTGTTTATTATTTAAATTTAAGGGGAGAAAATGAATTAAAATTGATCTATTTCGACTCAATGTGCTAAAGAAAAGGTTTTCATGGTTCGGTCTTATACCCAAAACAACATCTTTTATTTCGCATCGACGATTCTGTAGTAATAAGGTGATTAGGTTGGAATCAATCCTTACTTGATCCAACCAGAACCGGAGGATCTACCCAAGGATAATCCAAGATTAGAAATTAGCAGTCCTTAGGTATGATTGGTGATGATGTGTATGGGAATAATGCGGACAAAGATTGAGGTTAACACTGGAACAATCACACATGGTGTTAGTAATGAGTCTTGGTATGCAATGAAGGCGTTGAAGAATGAAAAAGAAATGTATGGATAAAGGGTCTAAAGAAAGAAGCCCTCCACACAACTTAAGGCAGAAACCAGGTCAATACATACGCTGTCAGAATCACAAGTTGATTGCTGACATTGAAAACGACATCATGGACCCAGTGATGCAATGCATAACCCTTCTTAGCCATTCGGGTTTCTCTCAACAAGAAAAACTTTCTCCTTTTGTAACGTGATACAACGTTATCTATTGCGATCATCTAACTCGAGATTGTTGATATTGAATAGGTGGCAAACTGCTCCAGCCTCCGAGTACTAAAACCAAAATGCACTAATCGAGTCTAGAGCAAAGAGATCAATCAAAATCTCGTTAGGACACATTCCATTTCAAACACTTGTTGAACATCATCAGGTTCACAAGCTGTTATCAAGAGTCCTACGCAATATCATTGTGATATTTGCCAGAACATTCAGAGTGATACTCTTTAGTATTCACAATGACGAATGGAAATCCTTCCAGTGTCATCATCAAACAGCACTGCGGTAGGTGACTTGCGAGATTCTATATGAATCAAACTTGTGACAACTGGATATCGATTTGGTCTAGTAAATGAATTGACGGTTGATGAATTTTGATAAAAACATGACACTCTCGATGTGTTACAAAAACTCTTTAACGAGTGACACGTCGATTGATTTTCAAATCAATTTTCTCGTTTATCACTAACGTAATCCTGCAGGTCAAACAGTGGTAACGACAACCTCAATCCCATTCAAATGCTCAATCTACAAAGACATACTATCTAGAAAGCTCAAGATTTAAAGACAAAGACTTCCGCTAACTCTGATTTGAAGCTTTCAAGATAATGCAAAAGTATGAGCATGTCGGTCAAAGACACAAGATCGCAAGATGGCAAAGACGATAAAGACAATGACAAAGGCTCAAAGTCAAGATCGCAAAGCATGAAGGAACAAGCCTACAACAAATAACGAAGACAAAGACCAAGAACATCGGTCTTAAAACGACAAAAGCAAATCTCACTGATCTCCATGAAGGAGGTGTCATCAATGAACTCACTTCGGGGGAGATTGTTAGCTCAATTTCATTGAGTCAATTAAGAAAAGCTCGTTCCGTGTTCAAGACCTCACTTCGGGGGAGATTGTTAGCCTCAATTTATTGAGTCGAACAAGGAAGCTCGGTCACTCTACGATGGAGCTTCGGTCTTTAATTAGTTAATGTTGTAATAGGATAATATCGGGAATCGGGCTCGATAGTGAATCTATATTGTAATATGTTTCGGGTTTATTCTCCAAGCAAATCCCGAGCCCGGGTACACTAGTTTAAATATTCCCGCGCGTCATTTAACGCGACGGTGGAATATATACTTTTTCTTCTTTAGAAACGTAAGTTGTTCACTTTCTAAAATCTCTTTTCTCTTTTCTTCTCCTTTTCTCTTCCTCTTTCTCTCTCTAATCAACTCACTCTCTTTATCCTTTTAGGTTTGATTTCGTGTATGATATATATGTTATGAGTGTTAAATAGGGATCTTACATAGAGAACTATGTTGGATTGGCCTAGACTATAACCTAAGATCCGTCGTGTAGTTGCGTATAGGATCTATGTGCGCGGTGTTACGCTTTTGTGTGCCTTTGTGTGTTCGCGGTTTAGTGCCTTAGTTATGTCAGTCATTGAAATGGGTGGGCTCAATATTGAATATGAATGGGAAAGGATGCGAATATAAGTACGGTGGCCAATGTAGTTATAAGCGTATCACAACTACTCATATTAGTAATGTTGTTCACACCAAAAATCGTATGTTGATTACCGTAGGGTGGTGTTATGTGTATATGTATATATATTAGTGAGATATTATATTTAGTATATATATATATATACTATATATATATATATTATATAATATATTATATTATATATATATATCTATATATATATATATGCGAGTCTTCCCACTTACCTAGCATTGCCCTTGTTATCCCTCGTGTGGATAATGCTGCCAAGGTTGATGACCCGAAGTGCTGGTCGGCCTGCTGCCGAATCATTAGGAGGGGGAACGGGTAAACGGGTTGGTAGAGGTGGAAGGGGTAGAAGACCTAGGGAAGGTAATGATGAGCGTGTTGATGAATTGAATGGTCAAGGAAATGACCAAGGTATGGCAGCTAATGGGGGTGTAGAGGGAGTCAATGGGAATGTAGAGGGAGCCAATGATGGAGCACCCGACTTCTCGACGATCATTGCCCAACAATTGCAGAACCTCTTACCTGCCATGTTGGCTCAGGTTAGTAACCGAGGAAATGTTGGAAATCAGAATGGTAATGTGGTTAATGAGAACGTTCAGGAGAACGTTGGGAATGTGATAGTGAATGACAACCGGGTAGGTTGTTCATATAAGGAGTTCTTAGCTTGTAACCCTAAGGAATATGATGGTAAGGGAGGTGTTGTAGTTCTTACTCGTTGGATTGAGAAAATGGAGTCTGTGCATGATATGAGTGGTTGTAGTGTTGACCAAAAAGTAAAATACACTGCTGGTTCATTTGTGGGTAAGGCTTTAACGTGGTGGAACTCTCAGATCCGCATGCTAAGCCGGGAAGTTGCTGTTAGTATGTCATGGAATGACTTTAAGTTTATGATGATACAAGAGTTTTGTCCTAGTCATGAGATGCAAAAGTTGGAATCTGAGTTGTGGAATCACGCCATGGTCGGGGCTGGCCATGCTGCGTATACTGATAGGTTTCATGAGTTGGCTAGGTTAGTTCCACATTTGGTAACTCCTGAGAGTAGGATGATTGAGAGGTATGTGTATGGCCTTGCTCCACAGATCCGTAGGATGGTGGCAGCAACAGAGCCAAAGACTATACAAAAGGCTGTGCAGATTTCTGGTGCACTGACCGATGAGGCTGTGAGAAATGGATCAATTAAGAAAGTTGAGAAAAGAGGAAGTGTGGGGGAACCTAGCAAGGATAGGAGTGGAAGGGATGATAATAAGAGGACTAGGACTGTGAATGCTTTTGCTACTACTGTAAACCCTGTAGGAAGAGAGAATACGGGTACTTGGCCCAAGTGTACCATCTGCAACTCCTTCCACGCACCCGGTGGGCTTTGTCGCATATGCTACAACTGCAACCGCCCGGGTCATTTGGCAAGGGATTGTAGAAGTGTGCCAAGGAATGTGAACCCTGTCAATGCTAGAAACCCAACTGTTAGGGCATGTTATGAGTGTGGTAGTACCGACCATGTCAGGCCAGCTTGCCCTAGGTGGAATAGAGCCAGCTTGTCGCAATATTGAATAAGGCCACGAGCCCGAAGAAAATCGTCCAAATCAAGTTGCTTGCTAATAACGGGGTCAGGGACGTGGAAACCAATGCGGAACCAGGCTAGTGGTAGGGCATTCAAGTTGGGGAGCATATGAAGCTCGTCCGAACCGAACATTTGCGTACGGTACGTTTAACTTTGAACAAACATTTAGCCACTCATCACCTTAATTTAGACTCTGTTGCCGACAAAATTCACTTGTTTCTTCTACAAAAAAAAGACATAACTTACTATTAAAAACTTATGAGTAACACACTGTACTGTGCAGGGTATTAGAATGATTGGGATCTCACCTGGATTCTACTTAATACTATCTTTTCTACTTACAATAAAGTTACAACTAGATGGGTATTACTAACACATTAACACCTTCATAACCTCTGTTAGGTCCTAGAGCCCAGCAATTAAGTGTTTCATTAAATATAAGGAGTTGGATATATGTTAGCCTCAAAATATTTGAGTCGAACAGGAAGTTCGTTCATTAAGTTGTACAGTCCTCGGTCAATCAAATATTAGTTTAGACGTTGTATAAATAAACAGTATCCGGAATCGGGCTCGAAAGTTATACTTCTAATATTGTATATATGTTTCAGGGATTAAATCCCAAGCAAAACCCAGAAGCCCGGGTCCTAGGTCAATTAATCTCGGAGACGTCCCACTTAATGTGTCCGGGGTATATAAGATAGGGGGAGAGGACTTTTCGCACTTATTGGAAAAGTTAGTTGTTTCATTTTAAATAATTCCATTTGCCTAAACTGCTCGTTCAATCTCTCTCAGGCATGTTCTTTTGGGGGGGGGGGGGGGGGGGGGGGGGGGGGGGGGGGGGGTGGGTGCTTTATCTCTCTACAAAACAACTCACCTCTCTTCTCTTTTCTAGTTCTAATCCAGCCGACACCCTTTTTAGCGACACTTTTTTTTACGAAAAAAGTTGAGTAATATGTAATTTTTTAAATAGCCTTTATAACTTATTTTTACATCAAATTCAAATTTTGGTAATAGGGTAAAAAATTAAGTAAAATATAATTTTTTTCTATAGCCTTTTTAGCTTATTTTTACACCTAAATTTAATTTTGTAATAAAGAGAAAATAAAATTTTTTTACATAATCCAACCTGCGCTGAATTCCAAAAAAATCATCAAACAAAACCAAATCCAAAACCATCAACAAGGACTTAAACTTGCAATTAATCAAACAACTAAACAAACCTCAGCAACAACCATTATACATTCACGTTTTTCTATGATTTTGTAAATCCCGTTAACTTTTTAATCAGGTTTAAATCATCTGAGACGTGTAAAATCCCGTGAACGTTTAAGATTGCACTAATACATAACCACAAGCTTCAATCACATCATATCCACTTAAGATCCAACAACTTTTACACTTCATAATTCACGTTAAAATGGAAACAAAGAATACTTCA
Organism: Tanacetum coccineum; assembly: GCA_026074375.1. Lineage (NCBI taxonomy): Eukaryota > Viridiplantae > Streptophyta > Magnoliopsida > Asterales > Asteraceae > Tanacetum > Tanacetum coccineum. The sequence goes on from BQNB010006859.1 coordinate 55,193, forward strand.
TCGTCGGTTGCAAGATTTAGAGGGAACCAAAGATACAATAAACTGCATAGATAAGTCAGCAAAGAATTAAAAGAAAAACTCGTTGAGACAAATGAATGCACCAAGACAGCAATTCAACACTCCTCAAGCTCTAAACACTCAATGTACTAGCTATTTTAGAGATGCTTTTCACCGACTCTTTGATGCAATGAAGTGCTTTTCATGTCTTGTAGTATCTCAAAACTGCAGAATTTGGAAAAATGCAATTACAGCAATGAAAACACTTCACGAGAAGGATTCCAATTCTGAATTACTGCGATCAAAGGGCAGTTTGAACATTATTCAATACCATTCAAAGATGTTTCAGCTTTCCAATTATAATACAAATGGCTCGGGAAATATTACAAGATTTCAATGCATACACTACCAGGAAGCTCAACCTTTCCATGGAAACAAAAATTCAAAACAAGTACTTCCATTAGCACAATGTATGGTTGAAAGAGTAAGTCATGAGCAAGAGCTTAAGATGATGTTGAAAAGGGTTGAATGAAAGTCAGGTACAGATTCAAGATTGCGCGGGTTCAAAAGGTTTCAATCATCGGTACAAGTTTCCGGAGATGAAACAAGAAGAGGGAATTGTATCAGAAAGAATAGATTGAAAAAAAGGAATTGAAGCACATTAAAGTATCAATGGCAAATAATTCAGGCAGTCTACCTGCAGAATCAAGTTTCTACTGATACCCATTGAACAGGTACAAAAAATGGATGAAAAAAATGGTTTGCCAATGATAGACAAACATTTCTGAGAATAATACTGCATAATGTGCTGATGACGGTTGCGCTTGCTAATTTAATTGCAAATTAATCTCCTTGATACTGAGGAAAACAAAATCGATTTTAAAGCAAATTAAAGAAAGCAAACGCATCATTGACACAAGAAACTATGAGGAGTGCAAAACTAACCTTGATGAGACTGGTAGGGCCTCTGGGGGAGCTACTAGTTGTCGGGATAGTTTTCTTATTGCACTTCAGAACAAACAGAATGAGCTTGAGAAGTACATAGCCTTTAATGACCGGATGATTGATTATGACATTCTTCTCAAGACAAAGTTTAATTGAAACTCTAGGACTATTAGCTCGTAAGACAATTTGACATAAAAGAAGTTTTAAAACTAAAGCCTAAGAATTTCAGTTGTCAATACCAAAAAAACGCGAGTTTAGTAAAAAGGAGTCATTTTAACTAAGTTACAATTTAAGGTCAACTCAACGAGAAAAGTAAAGGTCCATTTCGGATTTAAAGGTTTAAGGGAAATAAAAAGATATAGACATGATGATTGAAATGCTCACACAATTAAAATGTTTATTGAACGAAATGTTTTATACACTCGTAATCAGTCAATTCAGACCATTCATATGTTAGCACCCAAATGCTCGACATATAATGGTAGACCAACCTTTGCTAATCCAAGGTACCTCAAGAAAGCTCAATCTGAAAAGCCCTGTTTGTATGAGATCCCATATGATACTTCTGATCTTGCAAACAGATTTGGCCCCAATAGGGAAGAGACCATGACTCTTGCAAATGAGAGTAGATCAAAATTGAATAAAGATTATGTTAAACCATATGATTACACAAAACAGAATAGTCTTTATGAAATTTTCAAAGCACCCTCACTGGAGTATCTTTATCAGTTGGAACGCGCAAAAGAAGTTAGGAAGACAATGTGGAGAAAACCGTTTCTTAGAGCAAAACCAAACATTGCTAAAAATGTTGCCTTTCTACCCGTTTCTAAATCCATTAGTAAAAGTTGACAAGTTTTTAATGACATGACATTTAACATCAATCAATTTAGAGAAATTATTGATCAAGCTTGGTTTAAACATACAAGTGATTATTTTCGGGTGCCAACTGCTAAAGATATGGAAGTTTTGATAAAAACCTTATTACTGCCTCTTTTCATATAATCACAAAATGATAGTTTTTGTTTTGAACATGAACTTAAAACGGAAATGCATGAAGATTATGAGTACGTTAAATCTTTTGAAAAAGAGGCCGACGAACTTGAATTTGAAAAGGCTGATTTTTCAAACATATATGATCTACTTCTCGAAGAGTGTGTGTCTAAGGATGTTACATGTTCATATTTGCATTCTCTGTCTGATTTAAATGCTTATGCTGAATTACAATGCTTATATCTTCATAAAGTTAAAGAATGTGAATGTCTTGCACAAAAGCTTTCGAAACAAACTGAATCTGTTAACAAAGAAGTTCATAAAACTTTTGGAAGAGATTTTGCTAAACTTGAAAACCACTCGATTTCTCTTGAACTTGCTTTACAACAAAGAAAATGCTTCAAATGTATTTTGAAAAGAACATGAACAATATCATGAAATACAAGATTTGAAAGCTCAAATGCAAGACAAATAAGTGAGTTGAAGAAACTCATCGAGAACTGCAAGGGAAAGTCTGTGGAAACTCAGTTTGATAAACCATCTGTTGTTAGACAACCAAATGCTCAACGGATTCCAAAACCATCAGTTTTAGGAAAACCGACTCCTTTTTCAAATTCTCCTGAAATGAGAAGTTTTCAAACGAAACAGTCGGTTAATAAAACTAATGTGTCGGATGGTTTATTTAACCAAGTCACTCTACAAAATTTGCCTCAGAATAGAAAACAAGCGGAAATACACTCGAATGTGCTTAAACCAGGAATGCATAGGATTGCCACTAGCACAAAACAAAACAGAGAACCGCAGTTGCCTCATGCTTCTAGGAATACTAATCCTCACGTGTCTAAATCTACAGGAGTAACTCACCCTACTAGTGTTAGCAGACCACAGCTTAAGAGCTATCAAGTGAAAGATAAGGTCGTGCCAAACATTAGTCAAGTGAAGTTTACAAAGAAGGAAGTAGAAGACCACCATAGGATTTCTAGTATTTCTAAGAAAACAAAATCTGTAACTGTGTGCAATAACACTACAAATTCCAGAACTTCAAATGTGAATGCTGTTTGTGCTGAATGTGGAAAATGTGTGTTTAATTCAAATCATGATGCTTGTGTTTCTAGATACTTGAATGTCATGAATGCTAGAACTAAGAAGCCTAATGTAGTGCCTATTGGTGATAGTAAACCCAAGAGAAAAGCGAACAAATCTGTTGCAACAACCCATAAGAAAACAGTTGCATCAGATACCACTATTCAGAAACCCAAGAGTTACTTTAAGGAGTTGTATGAGAATACAAATAAGGCATGGAAATGGTGGATAGAAAAGAAATGCCCATCAGAATACAAATGGACACAAACGACACCTTCTAGACCTAATGTCTTAGGTGGAAACCAATGGGTAAAATCTTTAGTAATGTTCGTCTTAGGTGGATTCCCACAGGAAAGTTACTCAACTCTTACACGGGTAAGGTTGACAGTGAACTCGCGCATGGTTCAATAGTAGATATCCCTCATATTCATGCATGCAAACAAACTCTGGGTTTAAGTGCAGGTACGTCATTCAATGGTCAAAAGCAACAAAGAATTGACCTAAATGCAGATGCACTATACAATGAAAAGCAAGAAAATCTCAGAGTGTGGTTGCTGAAATTACTGATATCTAAGAAACCAGTGCCAGAATGGTTTCACAAAAGATGAGCTACATCAAATGGTGTCTGCTGAAAATAACACTTCAGGCCCCGTTCCTCAATGTTCACAAGACGTTTGATCGCAGCAGATCAAGCCTCAGTCTTCATGGAAATGATGTCTGTTCACATCAGTTCAGGCCTCGTTCTTCATTAAATGACTTCTGATCATAACCGTTCAGAACTCGGAATTCAAGACCACAACAATGAACAGTCAAGTTCAAAGCTGGTTCCAAAAGTTGTTCCTTAAGCAAACAAGATAGCTACATCACGACAAGAGTTGGAATTACGATTCTACCTTCACATAGCAATGCTGAGGACAACGGGTATTGACAAATAGAAAATTTCCAAAAAAAATCTTCTCGACATGTCTCTTGGAATCGATAACATTTACATGCTTAGAAATGTCGATTAACATTGACACGGGTGTGTAAATGAAGTTCGAGCGAGAGTTGCAAATAGTTTCAAAACATGTCATTTCTAATTTTCTAAATGGCTTATGTGAAAATATCAGTACATAACCCGGACTTCAAATAAAGGAAGGTTTATAACTTATCCTCACAACGAGAAAATTAATGTTTCTCGGTCTTGAGCTATTCTTACAAGACATTCAATTTCTTTAGCTCAAGAAAAAGGAAAGTGTACATTTCAATGCGCTTACCCTTACTGTTAGAAGAGAAGTCCTCTAACATCTGGTTTTTCAAAAAGTTGAACACAATTTTTCAAGAATTTCTCGATGACAATTCATAATCTTTCAAAATTGTGTGTTCAACACTCCAACCCTCACAATGTTTTCAAAAGACAACAATTTTTCAATTGGTCCTATTCTTGAGGGGGAGTTTTTCGAAAAACAACGTTTTAATGTTCTTGGATACATCAACAACGACAACTCTTATGTATTCAAAACATTATCAAAATGTTCCAAACCATTCATGCTGATAATATTTTCTCCCACGGAATTTTCAAGACATATTTTAATCACAAGGTATTTCAAAAACTAAGTGTTTATTATTTAAAATAAGGGGAGAAAATGTAATTAAAATATGATCTATTCGACTCAATGTGCTGAAGAAAAGGTTTTATGGTTCGATCTTATACCCAACAACATCTTAATTTCACGACGATTCTGAAGTCATAAGGTGGTTAGGTTAGGAATCAATCCTATGATCCAACCAGAACCGGAGGATCTACCCAAGGATAATCCAAAGTTAGAAATAGCAGTCCTTAGGTATGATTGGAGATGAATGTATATGGGAATAATGCCGACTAAGATTGAGTTAACACTGGAACAATCACAACAAGGTGTTAGTAATGACGTCTTGGTAAGCATTGAAGGCGTTGAAGAATTAAAAAGAAATGTATGGATAAAGGGTCTAAAGAAAGAAGCCCTCCACACAACTTAAGGCAGAAACCGGGTCAATACATATGCTGTCAGAATCACAAGTTGATTGCTGACATTGAAAACGACATCATGGACCCAGTGATGCAATGCACAACCCTTCCCAGCCATTCGGGTTTCTCTCAACAGAAACTTGTCTCATTTGTCACGGAGATACACACGTTATCTATTGACATCTCACTCCGAGATTGTTGATATTGAATAGGTGGCAATATGCTCCAGCCTCCGAGTACTAAAACCAAAATGCACTAATCGAGTCTAGAGCCAAGAGATCAATCAAAATCTCGTTAGGACACATTCCATTTCAAACACTTGTTGAACATCATCAGGTTCACAAGCTGTTATCAAGAGTCCTACGCAATATCATTGTGATATTTGCCAGAACATTCAGAGTGATACTCTTTAGTATTCACAATGACGAATGGAAATCCTTCCAGTGTCATCATCAAACAGCACTGCGGTAGGTGACTTGCGAGATTCTATATGAATCAAACTTGTGACAACTGGATATCGATTTGGTCCAGTAAATGAATTGACGGTTGATGAATTTTGATAAAAACATGACACTCTCGATGTGTTACAAAAACTCTTTAACGAGTGACACGTCGATTGATTTTCAAATCAATTTTCTCGTTTATCACTAACGTAAACCTGCAGGTCAAACGGTGGTAACGGCAACCTCAATCCCATTCAAATGCTCAATCTACGAAGACATACTATCTAGAAAGCTCAAGATCAAAAGACAAAGACTTCCGCTAACTCTGATTTGAAGCTTTCAAGATAATGCAAAAGTATGAGCATGTTGGTCAAAGACATAAGATCGCAAGATGGCAAAGACGATAAAGACAATGACAAAGGCTCAAAGTCAAGATCGCAAAGCATGAAGGAACAAGTTTACAACAAAGAACAAAGAGAAAGACCAAGACCACATGAGCTTAACGACAAAAGCAATCTCATTATCTCATGAAGGAGTGTCATCATTGAACTCACTTCGGGGGAGATTGTTAGCCTCAAAATATTGAGTCGAACATGAAGTTCGTTCATTATGTATTTAAGTCTCGGTCAATTAATTAGTTAATGTTGTAATAGAATATTATCGGGAATCGGGCTCGATAGTTAATCTAATATTGTATATGTTTCGGGTTTAATCCCAAGCAAAACCCGAGCCCGGGTCCTAGTTAAATATCCCGCGCGTCACTTTTAAGTGTCGGGGTATATAAGGAACTTTTCCACTTGGAAAAGTTAGTTGTTCAAAATATCTAAAAATATCTTTTCACTTTCTCTCTCAATTCTCTCTCTAGTTTCTCTCTCTAGAACAACTCTTTCTTTCTCCTTTCTAGTTCTAATTTCGTGATCGATTGTATGAAGTGAAGTGATATCGGGATCCTACAGTCCAATACTCCATTGTCTTCTAATTATTTTGCAGCTCGTCGGGATCATTCTATTCATCGTCGACTCTGGGTGCTCAAAGCACATGACCGGAAATCTCAAACTTCTAACTAATTTTGTGGAGAAATTTCTAGGAACGATCAAGTGGAAATGATCCAATTGCACACCAATTCTAGTCTATGGAGATCTAGTTTCAAGAACGATTACTATCAAAAGGTTTATTACGACGAAGGGCTTAATCACAATTTATTTCTCCGTTGTCAATTTTGTGATGCGGATTTGGAAGTCGCTTTATTCGGAGAGTCTACATGTATATACTGATTTGAAGGGAAAATATCTTCTCAAATAGGTTCTCGTGGGCATAGATTGTATTCCATTCTCCAGAAGACTCAACAAACACCCAATCAATTTGCTTAATGGCTAAAGCAACATCGTCCTCAAGCTTGGTTATGGCAATCGTCGTCCTATCACTCATTAAACTTCGACACCATAATCTTGCCTTTCAAAGAATAATAATGTGAATGGCCTTCAAAGCTGAAATCGTCCAAGATCATTTTGTGTTATTCTCGGTATAGGGGAAAGCAAAAAGAAATCTTTTCACACTAAGACAACCCCGAGCTCGAAGACGGTTACAACTTCTCCACAATGGACTATATGTGTCCGAATGCGGGTAATGAAAGCATTAATGGAAAGTAAATATTTCTCGTAATTGTATGATGACAACTCCCTTTAAAACTTGACTCACTTCTTGAGTCCAAAGAAGAAACACCTGGAGTTCTCATTGAATTACCTCACACTTATCCAAAGAGGACATTCATGCCAGTTACAACAGTTCCGAAACTGACAAAGGCATAGAATTTTCTTAAGAAACACATCATGCATACTTTGCAAAGAGAATAAAGACACGAAACTGTCACTGCTCCACGACACACCTTAACAAAATTCATTATCGAAAGACAGAACAGTACTCTTTGTTGAGGCTGCTCGAACAATTGTCTAACGCCGCTAAAGTACCTTTTCATCTTCTGGGCTGAACAATTGCAACATCCTGATTTTAACTCAAATTCGTTCACGGTGGTACATGTAATATCTCGACATGAGAAAAACACCATATCATATCATCATGCCCATAAACTCAGTCATGTCAAGTTCTTTCACATCTTGGTTCCTCTTTGCTACAACGTCAGAGATGGTGAAAATCTTGAAAAATAAAGACAAAGGTGAAGCATGTATTTTTGTTGGGTATTCTACTCAGTCAAAGGCTTACGGGTTATTTAAAAAAAAAAAAAAAAACCAAGGACAAGAATGATAGTTGAAACAATACATGTTAAATTTTGACGAATTGCCTCAAATGGCGTCAGATCACGTCAGTTCTGACCCCGGTCCATAATGTTCAACAACGGTACTTGAACAAAATAGTTTAAGTCCCGGTCCACAAAGTGAAGAAAATGCTCCTCAAGTTACTGAGACAGTAACAACGTCAAATGAGTTGGAATTGCTATATAGTCCGATGTTCAGTGAATTACTCAATGGAAATTATCTTGTTGTGTCAAAGTCTTTCCCGCTTTACATGCTGCAGAAGATCCCTATACATCGTTCAACAACATAAACACAACTCACACTTTCTACAACATCCATGTTGCACGATCCATCCTCCATTGAACATTCATTCACACATCAAACTCCTAACTCAGTACATCTGTCACTCACCTGAGAACATTACTCAAGCAGAAACCAATACAGAAAATGCACAATTTGACGACGATGAATTTATCAACATCTTCAGTACACCGGTACAAGAACAAGGGGAGACATCGTCTTGTCATGTTGATTCGTCAAACATGCATACTTTCTATCAACACCATCCTTCCGCACAACGTTGGACAAAAGATCATCCATTAGAACAAGTCATTGGAAATCCTTCTCAATCAGTTAGAACAAGACGTCAGCTAGAAACAGATGGCGAGATGTGTATGTTCGCACTCACCGTGAGTCGAACCGAACCAAAGAACATCAAAGAAGCCATGGCTGATTCTGCATGGATTGAATCAATGCAGGAAGAACTTCATCAGTTTGATCGATTAGATGTATGGGAATTAGTCGACAGACCACTCTGCAAAAATGTCATTAACTTAAAGTGGCTCTGGAAAAACAAACCAGAATAGGAAAATACTGTCATTCGCAAAATCTCGTCTTGTGGCTAAGGGATATGCTCAAAAGGAAGGAATTGATTTCGAAGAGTCATTTGCACCAGTTGCTCGGTTGGAAGCTGTACGATTGTTCATTGCGTATGCTGCACACAAATCATTCACAGTGTACCAAATGGATGTTAAAACAGCATTTCTTTACGGACCTCTGAAGGAAGAAGTGTACGTAAACCAACCAGATGGATTTGTTGACCCATATCATCCTGACAAAGTTTACCGTCTCAAGAAAGCATTATATGGTCTCAAACAAGCACCAAGAGCATGGTATGATGAACTCTCCAACTTCCTGGTATCCAAAGGATTCTCAAAAGGTTCTATTGATCCAACTCTGTTCATAACTAAACATGGGGAAGACATATTGCTTGTGCAAATTTACGTTGATGACATAATTTTTGGTTCTACGAACCCAAAACTTTCAAAACGATTTGGAAAACTAATGCACAGCAAGTTTGATATGTCTATGATGGGGGAGCTGAAATTCTTTTTAGGAATTCAGATCCACCAATCTCCTCGTGGTATCTTTATAAACCAAGCTAAGTATGCTCAAGAGATACTTAAAAAGCATGGTATGACCTCATGTGATAGCATTGGTACTCCAATGGCTACAAAACACCTTGATGCTGACATAAGTGGTACGTCACTCGGTCAAGTATACAGAACGAAATATCGTAGTATTGGTTGGAGCACTCATATACCTAACGAGTCAAGTAACCCAGATATTGTACAAGCAACAAGTATTGTGCTCGCAATCAAGCGAAACCGACTGAGAAACTTCTCATGCGGTTAAACGTATCTTCGGTACCTTATAAGACCTCCATTAATATGGTCCTCTGGTAAACCGAAGGACACCGGTTTTCAAACTAACTACTTTTTTAGATTCAGATCATGCAGGTGCTATCTTATTCACGTAAGACACACGTGGTGCATGCAATTCTCTAGCTGGTGGATAAGTTAGTCAGACTGGTCATCAAAAAAGCAGGACTGAGATGTCACTTCAAATATCTTCAGCAAAGCCGAGTATGTGTCTTTTATCTGCGTGCTGCGCACAGATTCTATGGTTGAGAACTCACTCACAGATATGGCTTCCACTTGATAAAATTACCTATGTATTGTACTCAAAGGTAGCCATAGCCATCTTTGTGCAATCCAGTCCAGCATACCCGTTACCAAGCACATCGATGTCAATATCACTTCATAAAGGACATGTATGAAAAGGTACTGTTAAATATCCTTTTGTCGAACTGAATACCAGTTAGCTGACTTGTTTACTAAAGCTTTATCGGAAGATAGGTTTAAGTATCTTGTCAGATGACTCGGTATGAGATGTTTTTGACAACCAGAAACTGGAGTTCGGTAATTTAAATTTTGCTTTTTGATCCATCAAACATCAATTTGTACATATTTTTATTCTCTCTTTATTTTTGATTTATAAAAATTTTGAAAAAGAAAATAGAAAAATATAAAACCTAGAAAAACAAAATATAAAATCAGAAAAATTTCAAAAATACCAAAAAGAATCTTCTCGACATGTCTCTTGGAATCGATAACATTATACTACCTAGAAATGTTGATTAAACTCGACCACACGGGCGTGTAAATGAAAGTTCGAACAAGGAGTTTCAAACTCTTTCAAAACATGTACCATTTCTAATTTTTTTTCTCAATGACTCATGGTACATTTCAGTGCATAAACACTCGGTCCAGAATGTAAGGGAAGTGTATACGCTCAGTGCGCTTACTCTAAAATAGAAGGAATCTTCTATCATTTTTTAAAATCGTGAACACAAGTTTTCAAAAGAACTTTCAATGACAAAATTTGTCTACAATATAATTTGTGGTATTTTTCAATATAAAGTGATATTTGTTAAAATTAGTGTTAAAATTATGTATCCCAAACACATCTTGTAAATTAAAAATGGGTGGTAAACTTATAATGTCAAAATTAATATACATTGTTCCACTAAGAGCATCTCACTCCGTTCTCAACATTTTGTGGTGTCATATCAAATTTTTTCAATACCATGTCAAGTTTAAATAAAAAATGGTATCCCACATATACTGTTGAAGGGAGATATCGAAATAATCTGAATTCAATGCTAATCTCGTGGTATAATTTTTTCTCCTCAAGGAATTTTTCATGTCAAAATATTAATCAATTGGTATTTCAAATACTAAGTTTTGTATTATTTAAAATAAGGGGAGAGAAAGAAAGAAAAAAAAAAGAAGTATTAAAATATGTTATAGACGAATGTGATCTTTAAGACTCTAAGTGCAACTCTTTCCTTCATGTGCTAAACAATTTCGAATCTCGTAGCACATGTGTAGGGGGAGTATTTGAAAAATAACAAGATGTCAGAAAATGGTTCTATGGTTTCGGATCTCATACCCAACAACCTATTAATTTCACGACGATTCTGAAGTCATAAGGTGGTTAGGTTAGGAATAAGTCCTATGATCCAACCAGAACCGGAGGGATCTACCCAAGGACACTCCATAGTTAGAAATAAGCATCACATATTATGATTGGAGAAGAAGTGTATAAGGGAAGAATGCCGACTAAGATTGAGCTAACACTGGAACAATCACAACAAGGTGTTAGTAATGACGTCTTGGTAAGCATTGAAGGGGTTGAAGAATGAAAAAGAAATGTATGGATAAAGGGTGAAAAGAAAGAAGCCCTCCTTACACCTTAGGCAGAAACCGGGTCAATACATAATCTATCAAAATCACAAAGATGATTGTTGATATTGAAGACGACATCATGGACCCAGTGATGCAATGCACAACCCTTCCCAGCCATTCGGGTTTCTCTCAAAAGAAACTTGGTTTTTTGTGGTTTGGGGAGGGTGGTAGGTTTTTGTGTGTATTTTGTTTTAGTGTTTGTTGCTCATTTTTTTCCAAAGATACACCACTTTATCTATTGCATCCCACTCAGGGATTGTTATGATTGAATAGGTGGCAGTCTGCTCCAGCCTCCGATTACTAAAACCAAAAGTGCACAAATCGAGTCTAGAGCCAGAAGAGATCAAAGTATAAATCTCATTAGGACACAATGTCAAAATACACTTGTTGAACACCATAAAGTTCACAAGTTGTAACAAAGAGTCCTACGCATTATCCTTGAGATCTTGCCAGAACATCCGAGTGATACTTAAGTATTCACAATGAAGATGGAAATCCTGCTTGAGCCAACATCAAACAAGCTCTTGGTAGGTGACTTGCAAGATTCTATATGAATCAAGCTTGTGATAACTGGATATCAATTTTGGTCCAGTAAATGAATTGACGACATAATCAGAAAGATAGTAACTATCTGATTCACTCTTACCGTGTTGTCTGCTTTGAGACGTTCCGGTAATGAGAACTAGCAAGCATGGTGAATCTAATACATCTGTGTTAGAAGATCCTATTACAAACAAGACAAGATCATAACAAGGCAAAGCATAATGATAAAACGAATAACGACATATCTCAATGTCCAACGGTGATAACAGAGAAGTTAGAAGAAAGAGACCTCACATGGGGGAGATTGGTTAGCCTTAATTATATTAAGTCCAACAAGAATGTTATCGGACTATTAAGGCAAATATGTCTTGCCTAGTAATTAGCTAGTCGTGGTATCATCGGAGCCTGGTTTGAAATCTAATGTTATACTACGTTTAATGGTGAAAGCCCAAGTTTAGCCAAAGCCCGGCCCGTTAAGAAAGCCCATGAGTCAACAATGAAGGCTAGTTATAAAAACCCTTCACTACACTTGGTGAAGGTGTTTGGTACATTTCACTTCACGTGTAATCCTCTAAACTCATCTCTAAACTAATCTTCCTTTCTGTTTCTCCTCTCTACTTTCTCTCTCTAAATGATTTTCTTTTATTTTCTAACATATTGGTATAGGATTATTATTGTGTAATGGATTAAAATAGTGGGATAACAAAAGACCACTTGGATCAAGAAGAGAACGCCTTGAATAATCGACCCTTAAGGGGAGATTGTTAGGATCATTAAAAGTGTCAATAATGTGATTTTATGTATTAATTTAAGTAATTAGTGTTTCATTTGATATTTCAAAGTAGTTGTAATACGGTAACATTTATACTAAAAAAAATTAAATAGCATAAATACCAAAAGTTCTAGGTACTTAGATGTGACAAGTTAGGAAAATAATGAAGGTAAGCCTCCTTCCATTAACTATAAAATACCCCTCAAATCTTCATAGAGGTGGATGCACTTGTAACAAACACATCCAATTTCCCTCCCTGTTTTATTTCATTGAATTACAATTACTTGCCATTCTCTACTATTCTCTCTAGCATACAGTTCGATATGATTGATTCAAGATTAATAATGTGACCCATCAAGATTGTTATGTGGATTCCGAGCACCTTTGGTTTCGTGAGTTTCATTTTGTAGTTTTCTCAATACTTGTTGGATGATTGATATAAAGATTAGGACTGATGTTTAATGAAACACTATGTTAATCATTTGGGAGGATATTAAGAGTAGAGATATACATGGAGACTAGTTATTCTGGCGTTGGGATAACACCACTGAGCATGAGAAGCAGAGGCTATTGCGTTAGGAGTATACAGGGTTGATAGTGGATATAGTGATCCCCGACAAGGGGGATCCTTAAGGAATTACGAGGATTGCGATCTTGTCTAAACCAGAGACTTCTTGGGCCCGCCCCTCTTATGTTTCTTATTCGAGACCCCTGTAGAGGAGACTGTACCACAATAGATGATTCGCATACTACAGATATTTCAGGTAGGAGGGCATCGGCCAACCTGAGAAGGCTAACATGGTGTTGAACTTTCTATCTTCGCACATGGACCAAGGACTGCTAACGTCCCACATTCTAATTAGCGTAGTATCTGTTTATGCATGCTGAGGGGAGGAAGAAGCAGGGCCAGGTGGCATGTGCTTAATTACACATACTTTTTACTTTAAAAACAAGCTAAAATAACCAAACGGACTTTAAAATGGGCCAAAAATACCTTTGTTTTTGCTAATTGTAATAGTGCAGGAAACGATAACAAGAAAAGACGAAAAACAAAGCCAAAACGACAAAACCGACTCGGAATGGAAACGGCTTTGAAAGACAAGAGCCAAAATCGACATCCGGAAAGTCAATCAAGTCAAAAAGTCAACATAAAAGTCAACTGGTCAAAGTCAAAGTCAACCCAAGTCAACCCCGAGGCCAGAGTCAAGAAAATATAAGTTTAGGGACTGAAATTGTAAATCCCTAAACTTATCTTTAAAAAAGAAAAGAGGAGAAAAGAAGACAAGGGGCCAAACTGTCAATTCAGCAAAGTTATACTAGAAGGGGAAAAGCTGTCAAGTCTTAGTACACTTTAACCACAAATGGACTTAGTGAAAAAGAGTTATATAACTCTTTGTGACTTTTTGCAAGTCCCCAAAAGTTAATAACCTACAAGGACGAAAGTTGAAATAAAACCATATAATAAAAGAGAAGGCTAACCTTGCAACCCCCGCCAAAACATGCCACTCTTTTTATAAACCCAACTTCTTTTCCCGCCTTCTTTTTCCCCCAAAAAACAATCACGGGTTAACTTCACCGTTTTTACCCTACGTTTTTTCCCCACCTTCACATCGACATCACTTCCACCTCCTCACTACTTCCCAACCAAAAACCACCCCCCTTTCCAAGCGGAGCACTCCCCTATTCTTCCCATAAAGAAAAGCCGAATCAATGGCTTAGATTATTTGAAGTTAGCACAAGGCTTATTAAGGCTGGAATTTTGCTTATTGAGTTCCACATCACAGAAGATAGCACAAAGGAGAAGATGCTAAGACTTAGTTGTAGTATGAAATAGAGCAATAGTGTTAGCCGAAAATCATCTTATGCTTATTTAGTTAATCAATTTTTTAATTCAGCTTAATTTATGCTTATTTCAAGTTAATTATTGCTTATTTACCTTTCCATGTACTGTTTTTATCAATTAATGAAGAATTGAAGTTTGGAATTTCCATACCGTTTTATGTTTCCACTGTTCAAATGCTTATTTTAACTGCTTATGTACCACAAAGCTTTCTAAACAGCTTATTAGTAAGCTAGGTTAACTTAACAAGTCAATAAGCTAAGAAAATTTGTACTTTCCTTCACAATTTCACTACAAAAAAACACCAAAGCTGTGGAAAAAAAAATTGGATGATAAGCCAAATTGGATGGGCTTATGGACGAATACCAATACTTAATTCAAATAAGCTGGAGCTTGTAGAATAAGCTTTTGACAGCTTAATTGCCCTTGTTTAGAGCAAAGGGCCTTGTAAGTTCTCATTTTCCTCTTTTAAAGTCATTTTTAGCATTAGCTTATTTCTAGCTTATTTTTGCTTATTTTTCTTTTAGATATGCTTATTTATGCTTATTATAGCTTATTAGTCAAGAAAATATAGGTGTTGTAGTTTGAATTTCCATTGTGCAAGTTTTTCAATTTTCTAGTGTAATTTAGCCTATTTACTGTCATTTTACTTTTTAGCTTATTCCAGTGCTTATTACTTGTTGCATTTTGCTTATTCATGTATTTTATACTTATTTAGCTTACTGTGTTCAAGTTTCATAGCTTATTTCATCTTTATTAAGCTTTTAAGTCCAAAATCAGTTTTTAAAGGGGTGTTTGGGATAACCCTAAAAACGGGTCAAAATGGTATGTGCATGGGTTGTGGCATTTTAGTGAGTCATAAGCTTAAGTTTTAAGCTTATTTAAACTGTTTTCAAAAGTTTTAAAGGTTTAAAATTGTTTTCCAAGGTTTTCTAAAACCATTTTAGAAACTGTGAGATTTTTAAGATACCACAAGTGCTTATTTGGTTAAGCACTTGTAGGTTCCAGTTTAAGTGGCAAAAAGAGTTTGTTTTGAGTGTGTTAAGAAATCTGTCAAACCTTCTTTGTCTTTTGACTTGTTAAGTCAAAACTCCCAAGTTTTCTTAGTGCCACAGTTTTTAAAAATCCAAGACCCTTTTTCATAATCAAAAATCAGCAAGTGTTTAAGCTTTTTAAAAGCTAAAACTTGGTGCACAAGTCCCTTTCATAGGGCACTCCATCTGTTTTAGCTTAACTCTTTGTTTAGAGCTTATTTGACAGCTTTTTATAAGCTGTCAAATAAGCCCTTGAGGCTAACCTTAAGGCTCCCCTGGTGCAAAGGGGAGACTTTAAGCCCCTCCTTCTTAGCTTTTTGTCTTCTAAACCCCAAGCTTATTGGCTTATTTTAAGAGCCTATAAGCTCTTTTATAAGTCCCTTGTATCCTAGGTCTAGTTTATAAATTAGCTTAGCTTTTTCATTTTAGTTCTTATTTGGTAGCTTAAAAATAAGCTCAAAGTAGCCTCTTGGCTACTGTGTGTCCTGTGAAAACCAATAAGCTGCTAAACAGCTTATTGGTGTTCCACTTTGCTTAATTTAGTTAGTTTAGCTAAAATAAAGTTAGTTTAGCTTATTTAGTTTTTTTTATTCATACTTAGCTTATTAGGATTTTGTTTTAAGCTTTTAAGTGTTTGAAAATTAGTTTCTGTGACAATAAGCCCTTAACTGCTTATTCTTTGAGCTTTTCAAGAAAGTCTCTTTGTTAAAGTTATAGAGATTAAGCTCTTTAATAAGTTTGTAGTTTTAAGTTTTAGCTAAATCTCACTTTTTCAATAAGCCAAAAATAAGCCACAATCGTAGGGTCTGTTTTGTAATTGTCTCGAAGATAAGGGGCACCCGTTTCTACTAAAGTGTAAATTTACTATAGTTTGCCCGCCTACCCTTTACTTCCCTTTCTTACACTTTCTACCCTAGAGTTTTCAAAAATAAAAAAAAAGGGAAAGACACTTGGCCCGGGTGAGCAAGACTCGAACCCGGGACCAAGCGATACAATCCCTTTTACACACATACCTTACCACTGCGCCCTTGGGTCTTTTTCGTTAAAGACCCAAGGCGTTTGTTACTTAAGGGTGTTTTGGCTTCTAAGCCTTATAAGCTGTTCAAGCTTATTTCGGGGCTTATTCCTTCAGCTTATTTTTGTTTCTTATTTTTCGTAGGACCATTAAAGTATCTAGTATTTTTTGTAAATTTTTCAGAATTTTTCGTGAACATTTAATATTTTTTATAATTTAATTTAGATAAAAGTTTATTTAATTCATAAAAAATACAAAAATTATCAAAAAAATATTTTGCTTTTTTTAGAAAATTTTCTTTTGTCATCTAGTTTGTAGGAAAAATATAAAATTTTTCGTAGGGTCATTTTTACAACTTTTTGTCTTTTAAAGAACGGGTCCGGGTACGGGATTTTGTTTTGACTCGTTTTTGGGTCAAACGAACTCCGTTTTCGGTCTAGTCTTTTTCATTCTTCGTTATTTGATCCCTAGAGTAGTTTAGAAGTGAAAAATTTTTCGTAGGGTTATTTTTAAAGATTTTAGGTTTTTCCCCCTTTGTTCGGGATTCGGGCTCTCGTTTTCTAGTTTAATTTCGTAATTTCTAGGTTTTTCTTAAACGTTTTAGTCCATTATTATCTAATTTGACTTTTTCAACTTCCCAAACCAATTCCTTCCTTCAAACTCAAATCTTCGATCGTATCGATTTACCATTCCAGCCTCGTTGGGGATAAACGACCCGGGAAAGCTCTATACTACTTCTCGGTTTTACTGATTGTGTTGATTTTTACATTTAGATATATATTTTATATTTTAATATATATTATATATATATTTAGTGTAAACTCAGCCAGTCAATCTTTCTTTCCATTCAAGGTTATATCTTGTCTAAGGATTATAAGGTATTAAGATTCATTTTTAAATTTATTAGTTTTGATTTTTTGTGTTTTTATCATTCTCGGTAAAATTTGAAAAAAAAGGGGACACCGAGTTCGTTATTTAGATAAAATAGTACACCGAATTTGAGTAATATTCCGAGTTTGAAAAAAAATTCTACCGAAAAAATAGTATCACCGAATTTGTGATTATTCCGAATTTGATAAACAAGCCTTATCGAATCTGTGTCATATAATCATTATTCCGAATTTTGTAATAGTGCACACATTTTTCGATTTTATCGAAAAGTGTGCTCTAGGATTTCATTTCATTCTCGGTAATTCGCATAAGAGTTGTAATAGTGCACATATTTTTCAGTTTTATCGAAAAGTGTGTTTTAGGATTTCATTTAATTCTCGGAAGTTAGCATAAAAGTTGTAATAGCTACACAATTTCTCGGTTTTATCGAGTTTTGTGTTATGAAAGGTATTATCGAATTATTGTAATAGGAAATTTGTTAGATAATTCTCGTTTGTAATTTTTCATGGAATTTTGATCGATATTGTCTTCAAGTTCTATCCGAGAAATTTGTCCGACAAATTCTACCGAGTTTTGCTTTGTCCGAGAAACCTTCCGAGTTTGCTCTATCCAATATCTTACCGAGTTTGTTACCGAGTTTGTAACCGAGTTTGTGTAAAATCCCGCGAAAGACACAACTCTTTTCTTGGTTTTAATCATAGACTTGTAAAATCCCGTGGACGTTTATTGCTTTCTTTTTACCACAACTTCAATCACATCAAATCTACTTAAGATCCTACAATCATTTTTCACTTCATAATTCTTCAATCATTCATCATGACAACTTCAATTGTAACTTCTACAACCGACAGTCAAATGCATAACAAAATAATGGCAGCAGGTTCAAGGGATCGTCCACCAATGCTTGCCACAGGACGATATGCACAATGGCAATCACGGTTCTTACGATACATTGATACAAGACCAAATGGTGATGCCTTACATAAGTGCATTCTCGAAGGTCCTTACACTCCAACTATTGTCACAACACCAGCTGTTCTTGCAACAGAGAATTCTCCAGCAGTTCCGGAATAAACAACAGTTGAGACAGTTATGAATATGACTCTTGAGAACAAAGCTCATTTTGAATCAGAAAAAGAAGCGATTCATTTGATATTGACTGGAATTGGAGATGAAATATACTCAACTGTTGATGCATGTAAGACAGCTTAAGAAATGTGGGAAGCCATCAAAAGGCTACAACAAGGTGAATCACTCAATATTCAAGATGTCAAGACAAATTTATTTTGGGAGTTTGGTCAATTGACCTCTCACAATGTAGAAACAATTGAGTCTTACTACACAAGATTCTACAAGATGATGAATGAGATGATCAAAAACAATTTGACAGTTGCTGCGATGCAAGTCAATGCTCAATTTCTTCAACAACTTCAACCAGAATGGTCAAGATTTGTAACAATTGTCAAGCAACAACACAAGTTGGATGAAGTTTCATATCACAAACTCTTTGACATTCTGAAACAATACCAAAAGGAAGTTAATGAACTCCGTGCTGAAAGAATGGCCAAGAATGCTAACCCATTAGCACTTGTTGCTACTGCTCAAACACTTCAAGACCCTTATTATCAATCATCAAAACCTCACAAATCATATGCACCAACATCAAAAGCTTCACTTCCAACCAGATCTCATGCAACTACAAGATACAAAGGCAAAGAGATAGCCAAACCAATCACACCACCATCTGAGTCAGCTTCTGAAGAAGACAGTGATCCTGAACAAGCTCAGAGGGATAAAGACATGCAGAAAAATTTGGCTCTCATTGCAAAGTACTTCAAGAAACTCTACAAACCTACCAACAACAACCTCAGAACTTCCTCAAACACCAGAAACAAGAATGTGGATACTACTCCAAGGTACAAGAATGACAATCAGACTGGACAGTTTGGGAATCAGAGGGCAGTGAATGTTGTTGGGGCTAGGGAAACTGTAGGTGGTCCAGTAGTGCAACAGTCTGGGATACAGTGTTTTAACTGCAAGGAATTTGGTCATTATGCTAAGGAATGCAGAAAGCCAAAACGGGTTAAAGACTCCACGTATCACAAGGAAAAGATGTTGCTGTGTAAACAAGCTGAGAAAGGTGTTCAACTTCAAGCAGAGCAATCTGACTGGCTAGCAGACACGGATGAAGAGATTGATGAACAAGAGTTGGAAGCACATTACAGTTACATGGCAAAGATTCAAGAGGTTCCTAATGCAGACTCAGGCACTGACGCTGAGCCATTGGAACAGGTACACTACGATACTGATCATAATGTGTTTGCCAATGACTTACAACATTTTGAGCAATCTGAATCCATTACTAACACATGTGCAGTGGAAACGGGTGATAGTAATGTCATTCCTGACTCACCGGATATGTGTGATAATGATATTCAGGATGACCAAAATGATGTAGGGGAATCCTTAGTTGCACTTCAAAATAAACAGACTGAGTTTGAGAGGTACAAGGCCTTTAATGATCGTACAGTTGAATATGACAAACAAATCAATTAAAGAAAGCAAATGCAACAATGACACAAGAAGTTAACTGGTTGCAATCTATTATTGCGGAAACTAGTAGAACTCTAAGGAAATCTAACTAGATACGGGAATAGGTTGCTTAGTTGCACTTCAAATAAACAGACCGAGTTTGAGAGTCTAAAGGCCATAAATGATCGATACATTGACTCTGACAAACTTGGAACATAATTAAATGAAGCCATTAGGACTATTAGCTCAAAAGAAATGACATATAATAAGTTAAAAGTGGAAAGGCCTTCGAAATTTCTGTTGTCAAAGAGAACATGATGAGTTAGTCAAACAGAGTCATTTACACCACAGTCACATTAATGAAAGGTCTTGTCAGGAGAAAACAACAGGTAATAACGAATTTGAAGCTAAAGGAAGAAAAAGAATTGACAAAAGAATTTCAATGGAAACCAGTGTAAAGATTCAGAAAGAATTGTTTTACAAAAGAAGTCAATCAATCCAAACCATTCATATGTTAGCACCCAAATGCCCTACATTTAATGGAAGACCTACCTTTGCTAATCCAAGTACCTCAAAAGGCTCAAATGAGCATACCATCGTTGTAATGCGATCCCACATGACCAATCTGATCCTACAAACAGACTCGTCCCCGATAGGGAAGAGATTCTGACTCTTGAAGAAGAGAGTCGGTCAAAATTGAATAAAGACTTAGTGAAACCTTTTAACTACACAAAGTGAAAATATACGATTATGAAATTTTTAAACAACCCCAACCGTGCATTATGAAATTCAGTCGCACAGGCAAATGACATAAAAAGAAAATAATGGAGAAAATCATTTGTGAAAACAAAGCCAAATGATTTTCAAAAACATAGATTTCTTACCAGTGTCTAAATCAATAACAAAAGTAAGACTAGCTATAATGTCATGACAATAAACGATTAATCATCTGAAAGAAATGCAAATCAAGCTATGGGTATAAACATTCAAACGACCTTCTTCATCTTCGTAATCTCCAAACTGCGCAAGGATATGGAAAGTCTAGTTAAGACATTTAGAATGCACTTTGTGCCCCTTAAGACTCAGAAAGAATAGTTTCTGCATTTGTACATGAACTTAAGGTCAAAATGCTTGCAGATTTAAAAGTAACGATTGAACTCTGCGATTGAAGATGAACTTGATGAACTTGAATCTATCAAGGCAGAATTTCCAACATGTATGATATGCTTTTTGCAAAATGTGTTCTAAAAATTGTCACGTGTTCTTATGTGCAATCCTGGTCATCTGCTATAGATGAATCACTGAATTACAATGCTTATATCTTCATAGAAGTCAGGGAATGTGACAGTCTTGTACAAAACATTCTGAACACACTGAATTTGTAAGTAAAGAAGATTTTACACTGAACTTTTTACAGAGTTTTGCTAAATTTAGAAGAAACACTCAATTTCTCTTGAAATCGCTTTAACAATAATGTCAAGACAACTGAAAAATGACACAGTTTTGCAAAGAAAAGCGTCAAATATGTTTTTGAAAGAAACGTGAACAATATTTTGAAATACAAGATTTGAAAGCCCTCAACAGCAAGACAAGAACATTGCAATAATGAGTTAAAGAGAAACTCATTGAAAAATGCTAAAGAAAATCTGTAACACTAAGTTTGAAAACCATCTGTTGTTCGACAACCAAATCCTCAAAGATTCCACAAAACCCATCAGTTTTAGAAAACGGCTCCTTTTTTTCAGACATCTCTTGAGAGAATATATTTTGCAATGAAAAAGTCGTTTTAAAAACTAATGAGTCAGCGGGTTTATCAAAACCAGTCACGTCTACAGAACTGCCTCAAACAACAAACAAGATGTAAGAAACACAAAATGTGATAAACCAGCATGTAATCGAATTGCAATAGTACCATACTAACTAGAACACCTCAGTTGAATCAGACTTCTGGGAATACTAATCCTCGCGTATCTACATCTACAGAGTAGCTCACAAATCTAATGTTACAACCACTAAGCCTAGGAGCAATCAAATGAAAAGATAAGTCATGCAAACACTAGTCATGTGAAGTTTAAGAAGACTAAAGTAGAAGAACACCCTAGGATTTCTAGTATTTCTAATCAAACAAAGTCTGTAACTGCGTGTAATGACAGTTTAAATTCCAAAACTTCGAATGTTAATGCTGTTTGTGCTACTTGTGGAAAATGTGTGTTTAATTCGAATCATGATGCTTGTGTTTCTAAGTTTTTGAAAGACGTGAATGCTAGAACTAAGAAGCCTAATGTAGTGCCTATTAGTACTAGAAAACCCAAAAGTCAAGCGAACAAATCTGTTGCAACACCCCATAAGAAAATAGTTGCATCAGAATCCACTATCACAAATTCAAAGAGTTACTATAGGATGTTTGTATAAGAATACTCATAAGGCGTGGAAATGGTGGATAACAAACAATGCCCATTCCAGCATATACATGGGTTTCCAAAGACAAAAAAAAAATGGTACCTAAGAGTTAGGAACGAATGTTTGACTAAGAAAGTTAGTTTTTCCATAGATAATGTATCTAGGATAACTAATGTCTTAAAACTCACAAATACTTTAGGATCTAATTTGTTATGTATTCCATTGTCCTCTAATTCTATTGCAGATTGTACAACTCATCCTATTCATTGTTGACTTTGGATGCACAAAGCACATGACTGCAATCCTATCTCTGGCTGTGCAATTTGTTGAAAATATTTTGGTACCCACCCCTCACCCCGTTCGTTATGGCATGATCAATTTGCTCGCAATACTTGGTTAAGGAGAACTTGGTCAAGAAATAATCACATCAAAAAGGGTTTTACTACGTCGAAGGTCTTAATCACAATCTTTTCTCGGTTGGTCAATTCTGTGATGCGGATTTGGAGGTTGCATTTCGGAAATCTACGTGTTTTGTTAGAGATCTTCAGGGAAACGACTTACTAACCGTTAATCGGGGAAACTGATCTCCTAACAATTTTCTCTTCAAGAAACAATTTCATCAACTCCAATCTGTCTCATGCTAAAGCCATCACCAACTCAAGCATGGTTTGAACATTGAAGACTTTCTCATCTCAACTTCGACAACATGAACTTGCTTTCAAAGAAAGATGTTGTGATTGGTTTACCAAAACTAAAGTATGTCAAGGATCAACTATGTTTCTCTTGTGAAGTGAGTAAAGAAAAATGAAGTTCATTCCAGTCAAAGACTGTTCCAAGTTCGAAAGGACGGTTTTAAATATATAGCTTCATGATGGACTATGTGGACCAATGCGTTGCAACATAAATGGGAAAAAAAGGAAAATTAAATATTCTGGTAATCTCGATGACTATCCAGATACACTTGACCTCCTTTCTACGTTCCAAGGATGAAACACCAAAGTTTAAAATGACTTATCTCACATGATCCAAAGAAATCTTCAAGCCCTAGTAATTTCTGTACGCACTGATAGAGGCACTGAGTTCTTAAACAAGACACTTAATGCATTCTTTAAAGAAGAAGGAATTAAGCATCAAACTTCTACTCCTCGAACACCTGAATAGAACGACGTTGTCAAAAGATGAAACCGCACTCTCGTGAGGCTCTCGAACGATCTTTCGCTTTCATAAACTTCCTTTATTCTTTTGGAGGCTGAAGCACTTGCAACCGCATGCTAACTCAAAACAGATCCATCATCATCCTAACTCATGAGAAAACAGCATATCACATCATTAATGACATAAAACCCTCAATTAAACACCTTCACATCTTTGGTTGCACTTGTTACTTAACAAGAGATGGTGAAAATTTGGATAAGATGAAAGAAAAAGGGGATCCATGCATTTTGGTGGGATACTCCACTCAGTCAAAGGGATATCGTGTCTACAACAAGAGAACAAGGTTGATAGTTGAATCCATCCATCTCAGATTTGATGAGATCCAAGAGATTTTCATCAGAACTCTATCTGCAAATAGACTCTCAGGCCTCGTTCGCCCAACTATAAAAGGTGTCTCAGCTTACAAAATGTTTCATCCTTCAGCTATACAAACATTTCCATCACAACAAGAGTTAGATCTTCTTTTTATTTTTCGGTCCTTTTGTAGATGATTTTTCATGATGGTACTTTTTCTCCGTGTCAACAAGTCTTCTTCTCCCACCGATAATTCTGCTCCACAAGACACACACCCTTCAACGAATATTCACCCAACATCAGAACTGACAACTCAAACAAATTTCATGCTGAGGAAAACAACGATCCATCAACAGTATGTTACCAATCCTTTCTGTAAACACGGTTACAAGAAATGCTGAGTCTTCCTCACCAATAATTGTACTTCAAATATGCAATACCCTTCAATCAACCTCAAAATTTTCTAATACCGATGGAAAAAAGATTCACCCGTTAACTCAATTTGTAGAAATCCATCCAAGCCTGTGCAAACAAGACGACAACTTGCTACAGATCCTGAAATGTGCATGTTCGCACTCACCGTGAGTACTGCTGAACCGAAAAACATTAAGGAAGCAATGCTGATTTCTGCATGGATAGAAGCAATGCAGGAAGAGCTTCAATCATTTGACAACTACAAGTCTGGGAAAACTTGACAAACCTTTTGCAAGAACCGTAACAAGCTAAAGTGGTGTATGGAAAAACAAAAAGATGAAGACCAAACTGTAATTCGCAACAAGCATGACTTGTACAAAGGGGTTATGCTCAGAGAAAAGAGGGTATTGATTTTGACGAATCATTTGCTTCTATTCTCGCTTGGCAGGCTTGTCATGATTTTTGTCGCATATGCACACACAAGTCTTTTTCCAATTTATTAGATAGACGTGAAAATGGCATTTCTTAATTGTCCATTGAAGGAGGAGGTTATGTTGTACAACCAGACGAATTCGTCGATCCTGATCATCAAAAAAAAGTTTACCGTCTAAGGAAAGCTCTATAATGGATTAAAACAAGCTCCGAGAGCCTGGTATGATGAACTCTCAAAATTCCCTGATTTCCAAAGGTTTTACTAAAGGTATCATTGACCCGACCTTATTCACGATAAAATACGGGGAGGACATTCTACTTGTGCAGATTTACGTTGATGAAACTATTTTTGGTTCCACAAACCCTAAATTTTCAAAACATTTGAAAAAATTAATGCAACGGTAGATTTGAGATGTCCTTAATAGGGGAAATGAAATTCTTTTTAGGACTTCAGATCCACCAATCCCCATGAGGTATCTTTATCAATCAGGCCAAATATACTGTAGAATTCCCCTGAAAAAACCAGGTATGGAAAAAGACACAGCATTGTAGAACCAAAGGCTACGAAACCTAAATTAGAGTGCAGATTTGACGTGAAACGCGTAGACCAAACTGACTACCGTAGCAAAATCGGGTCACTCATGTATTTGACATCTAGTAGACCAGACATAGTGCAAGCTGTATGTTATTGTGCAAGATATCAAGCAAGACTGACTGAAAAACACCTCAAAGAGGTTAAAAGGATCTTTCGATACTTAAGAGGTACCATTCACATGGGACTCTAGTATCCGAAGGATTCTAGCTTTGAACTAACAGCTTTTTCAGATGCCGATCATGCCGGTTGCCTTGATACTCGCAAAGCCCTTTTGGAGGAAAACATTCCTAGTGATAATGGTAGTCCAGCCTGGATGTCAAACAAGAAAATTAAACTGCAAATGTCCATTCGCAGAGGCTGAATACGATTGCGTTATCTGCAAGTTTATGCTCGAAGTAATGTGGATGCGGACACAACTTCAAGATTAGGCTTCAGACTATCAAACAAAATACCGTTGTATTGGCGACTCTCAGTCAACACCATAGCAATATCATGCACCCCCGGCAGCACTCCCGTACCATCATATCCATTAACTCGTATCACTTCATAAAGGAACAGGTTGAAAACAGTAGAATTGATTGGTCTTTGTCAGTACTAATAACCAATTGCTGACATGTATACTAAAGTCCCCTTCCCGAAGAAAGTTTTCATATCCTCGTCAGACGCATTGGTATGAGATGTTTGACTCCAGCAGAACTGGAGGTTCTGGCAAATGAATCTGCTTGATAGATCATCAAACATCGACTTGTACATATTTTTGAAAAAGAAAAATACAAAAATATAAAGTTCAAAAAAAAGAAAAATACAAAAAATAAAATTTCAAAAAGAAAATACAAAATCAAAAAAATCAGAAAATGTTTCAAAAAATATTCTTCTTCGACAGTACCTTGGAAATCGATAACATTACGTAACCTAGAAAAGATGAATTAATATCGACACGGGCGTGTAAATGAAGTTCGAACAGGAGTTTCAAATACTTTTAAAACATGTCATTTCTAATTTTCTTAATGGGATTATGTTGAGCACGATAACGGTATTCAGTACGTAACCCCAGACTTCAACAAAGGAAAAAGTTTGCTATAAAGGATAACTTATCCCTAACCAACGAGAAAATCAACGTTCACGTCTTGAGCGTTCTTACAAGACATTCAAAGTTAAGCTCAAGAAAAAGGAATAGTGTACGCATAAAGTGCCGCTTTACTTTAGAGTTGGAAGATAATCTTCTAACATGCTGTTTTTTTAAAATTTGAACACATTTTCAAGAATTTCTCACCTGACAATTCATAATCTTTCAAAATTGTGTGTTCAAACACTCCATCTTTCCAAGGGGAGTTTTTTCGAAAAACAAACATTTATGAATTTTTGAGTAGATCACTCAGACCATTCTTATATATCAAAACATTCCCAAAAAAGTCACTTAATAACAACCAGATAATAAATTACAATACAATAGAATGATAGTTTAAAATGAACTAAGTGTTTCAACCTTCAATTTTATATTTCATTTTACAAAATCTGGTATCATGTTTTTTGGGTGTCAAACATATGTAAAATTGAGGGGGAGCAAGTTTAATGTTCAGTAATTCCATGCTAAGAAAAATTTTCCCCATGTCCTTTCCAAGAAAAATATTTAATCACACATTATTTCCAAACTCTAAGTGACATAGAATTTAAAATATAAGGGAGGGGAAAAAATTTTGATGGTCTTAAAAAATTAAAATGTGATCTAAAATACGCAAAGTGGCTATTCAGAAAATGGTTTTCACATGGTTCGATTTCTCCATTACCCTACAACACTTATTTCACGACATTCTGAAGACATAAGGGGTAAGTTAGATATTTGTCCTATGATCCATACCAGAACCGAGGGATCTACCCAAGGAACACTCCAGAGTTAGAAATAGCAGTCCTTAAGGTATGATGAGATGAATGTGTATATGGCAGAATGCTGACTAAGGATTGAGCTAACACTGGAACAATCAAAACAAGAGGTGTTAGGTATGACGTCTTGGTAACAATAAGGGGTTGAAGATGAAAAAGAAATGTAAGGATAAAGGGCCTAAAGAAAGTAGCCCTCCACATAACTTATGGCCATAAAACCGGGTCAATACATATCTGTCATAAACACTATGTTGATTCCTGACACTTGAAGACGACATCATGGACCCAGTGATGCAATGCACAACCCTTCCCAGCCATTCGAGTTTCTCTCAACAAAAACTTCTCATTTGACACGGAGATACAAACACTTCCTATTTGACTATTTTGTCTCACTCCGATTAGTTAATATTGAATAGGTGCAGTCTGCTCCAGCCTCCGATTACTAAAAACCAAAATGCACTAATCGAGTCTAGCCCTAGAGATCATCAAACAAACCACATTAGGAAGCTCATTCCATGACAAACACTTGTGAACAAAATTCATTAGGTTTACAAGCTGTCGATCCAAGAGTCTACGCATTATCCTTGTGATTCAGCAGAACATTCAGAGTGATACTCTTTAGTATTCACAGTGACAAATAGAAATCCTTCCAGTGTCATCATCAAACAGCACTGCGGTAGGTGACTTGCGAGATTCTATAATGAAATCAAGCTTGTGTCACTGGATATCGATAAAGTCCAGTAATGAATTGACGACAATAATCTGAAAGATAGTAACTTATCTGATTCACCTTACCGTGTTGTCTCTTTGAGATGTTCGCGGTAATGAGAACTAGAAGCATGGCAAATCTAAATTACATACTGTGTTAGAAGACCCTGACGCTTTGATCTGGAAACCCTGTCAAGGAGATTCTTTGAATCTACCCGATCACAGGTACAATATTTATACTGTAAAAAAATGGTCCTGCAACGAAACCATAGGTTAAATCTAACCAAATCCGGACGAAGGACAAAGCCATATTCGTCCGACCTGCTTTATGCTAACTGTTTTATTCGAGGATAACATAAAGATGGCGATGATGGAGATAGCCTCATTCCAGCTGAATTCGATTCATAACTACATGCTCATGCTCACGCAAAACTACAAAGACATACTATAAAAGCAGTTAAGATTCAAGAATCAAAAAGAGCTCAAGAATTAAAGACAAAAAATCCGCACCAACTCTTATATACAAGATCTTTCCTTTCAAAAGATATCAAGTCTATCAAGGATATTGTTAGCAAGATTGTCAAGATGTGCTGCAAATATTATGAGCATGTTGGTCAAGACACAAGATTGCAAGGTGGCAAAGACGATCAAGATGGAAGGAATAAAGATTTAAAGATCTCGGCGGACAAAAAAGACAAAGTCAAAAGACACTGACAAAGGCTAAGAACAAAGATCACAGAAAGCATTGAAGAACAAGCCTAGTCAACGTCGACTAGAGACATGAAGATAACAAGTGCTACACGACTAAAGCATCTCATGAATCTCACGAAGGAGTGTCACAATGAACTCACTTCGGGGAAGATTGTTGTAGCCTCAAAAATAGTGAGTTCGAACAAGGAAGTTCGGTCAGTTATAATAGTCTCGGTCACTTAATTAATTAAACATTGTAATAGGCTAGAAGGTGTAAACGGGCTCGTAAATGTAATCTATCGTCACAGGTGTATCGGCGAAAGCCCATTAAACCGAAGCCCGTCCCGTAAATTACTAAAGGCATGCAAGCCTTTTAAGGTCTTCACTATAAATACCCCTCTCCAAGGATGGAGAGGGTGTTGGTTCATTTGTAAACATTCTTTCTTGCAGGTAAATCATCCATTCCATTTTTCTCTCTTGACTTTCTCTCACTACTTTCTCTCTCTACAAATCTTCTCACCTCCTAGCTTATTTCTTGTTAATCTTTAATGTAGTGAAGTGATTTATTGGGTAACTCGACAATATTTCCATCCCAATTTAAAAGCAATGTAAAAAGAGGGACTATGAAACTCACCTAATGCACAACTACTTCACGAATTCCTTTAAATCAACTAAACATAAATAAGAACACTTGTTTACAACACCATTCTAGGCTAAAATGCCCAGATGATGTAACAACTATTGATGACTACTATTCTATACAAATCTTTAAAAAAAAAAACCCTTTTTACAAACAACTTCCTTAACCTTATTTATAAACCCAAAATACTCTAATCCTTTTATTCCGATTTTCATCCAGTCTTTTGAGGTAGAATTTTGTTGTCACTTTCCATGACTACAAATAAAGATACTACGATCAAACGAAATAGGTGGTGTGTAACTGGGATAAGCGACGTTGGCGGATGGGGTGTCGCGGGTAGTGCCCCAGTTCCATTGGCCGCAGGGGTAGGTGGGGGAGGAGCAGATAGAATGAGCGCCGCGAGTGTGTTTTGAGGGGCACAGCGACTATAGATATAGACAAAGCGTAAAGATAGTGGTAAAAATAATTCAGGTCATGTATTATACTGGGATCTACATTAGATAAAGAGAGAGGTCAGTGTTGCGCCGATAAGAATGACCTGATCGGAACTCTTAAAAGTTGACTTGATCAGACCGCATATATAACACGGGGAAAAATCTATAAAAATTCAGGGGGTTCCTAACATCATGAACCATGCTACTTTTTCATATATTAAAAAAATATATGATAATGGTTTTTTGACCTCACAAACACAACTCAAATCTGCCCCAAAAACTCAGATTCGTGACAACGAAAACTGTAAAGTATTTTGAACTGACTTCCAAATCATTTTTATTCATGAAACAAGAGGGTATAAAAGTAAGACTCTCTATAGTTAATTTTAGGCTCAATAAAAGCTATTTGTATGACCAAGTTATGGCTCTCGCAAGATGACCTAAAATTCTTCCCAGATTTCTATTCTGAATTTAGCATAATTAACCCTAATTAACTTACCCAAAACCCTAATTATTATCCCTAAAACGATTTTTGATGATCAAAACATCCTAATTACATATTATTTACAATAACCTAATCCATCAGTTCAATTGTTACATAAGTAAAAAAATGATTAAAACATATGTGTGATTAAGAGTATAAAAATTAAACTGATTTAAAATTTAACAAGAGATCAAACCTTAAATTCTTTGAAGCTTCAAAAACTAACAATGGTGGCTATGGTTGGAGTAGGGTTCGTCATATAAAAAAAGAAAGAGGGAATACAGTTTTACTTTTATAAAATACTAGTTTGTATCCTACTTGGACTTGGGCTTCCCTTTTATTATCTTTTGCTAGCCTATCCACACAACACCCCCTTTATAAATTTAATTTTTTTACAAAAAAATTCGGTCCATATGTTATTTTTATAAAATATATATATTTTTGTAAACAAAATTATTTATTACATATTTACTCTAAACCTTTAAATAAATACATAATTTAAATTAAACACTAATACTACTCAAAATTAAGACATCTATACTACTATATAATTTACTAACTAGATTTATTTATTACTTCATAATCAAACTATAAAAATCTTAACACACTAAATAATCTATACCCGAACCAACGATTCACATTCGATAACACCAATTCCTCAAACGCTCAAAATCTCAACCGCACTAATGCTCAAATTCATTATCAAATTCGAAATAGAATGACTAAATCATCCATTTCTATACCCACAAGAACATATATTGACACACATAACATATCACATAAAACACCAAAATCGACTTAAGCACTTAACTTAAAACACATAAAGCTAGCTAGGTTAACACTAACGGTTAAACTAACTTGGCTAAATTGCGGTTGTCACACTCACCCCCTAGATCCCCTAGGAATGACTTATCTTTGGATAAGACTATTACTCTAGAATTGACGGCTTATGTATTACTAACACCGACTACTACATCTCAAGATCGACGCAAATCAAAACTTATTTCCAAACGACACTCACATATTCCAAGAGCTCTTCACAGGATATGCAGGCGTCAAGGTTTTATGATCAAGCAGATGGAAAAGAAATATGTTATTAACCTTGAGTTTCAGGGTATTAAAGAAATAGTAGATGACGTCCTTCATGACATTGTTCCTAAGATTGCTTCAAATGCTACCAATGATCAGATTGAGGACAATCTTCCAAGAATCGTAGCTGATGCTATCAAGAAAGAACGAGAAGCTTCATAAGCTATTGTACCTGCCCTGATTTCTAAAGAATTTGCTGATCATGCGCCAAAGATAATTGAAGAACTTTTCAAGATTCACATGAAGAACAATGTTATTAATGTTCATCCTATAACAAGTACTTCAACTGCTACAACACCAACTATATTTGAAGATGAAGACAAATCTTCAAGCTCAAGTTGCTGATCCAGAGTTGTAGGATATTCTTAAGCGTAAGTTTGAAAAGTCTTTCGTCTCAACTAGTCCTTGTTGAACAGATGCTTTTTGCAAACGAGATAACGATGACCATCTGGAAGATGATGCTCCTCCTAAGGGGGAGAAAAGAGCGAAAAGGCAAAATACATCAAGAGGCTCAAAATCTGCAAGCGGCTCTTCATCAAAACAACTAGTTTAGATATCCAAAACTTTTGCATCTGAACGGCAACAACAACAACAAGAATGGGATGCATAGGTTGATGATATAGTCATTGATGAAGATGATGTGATTCCAGAGAATGAAACTCCTAAGCTAATTGAAGAGTTTCAAAATGTTGATAAGCGTGTACCAACTATTTTTTATCATGAAAGAATGGAGGCTACATTAAGAGATATGATGAGAAATCAGTTTAAAGATGCTGAAGAATATGCCTACCATGTTAAAGATAATTGAAGAACAATATTAGAGAATCAGATAGTGTGGGAAAGCAGTCAAGAGATATTAAGATGATCAAAGCCATAATGCTCGATGTTTTTCTATCGGTTCGCCAGAGAAATCCAAATTGAACCTCCAAGGTATCTATACAATAAAGATTTTTTTTTCTTAAAGTATTGGAATTCTGAGGAGAGGAAGTATGTGCTTTCACTTCACAAGATACGTGTAACCTTTGCCCTTTTTGTGTTCTGAATATTCATTAATAGTCCTTTGACTATTTAACTTTTGTCAGTTTATTCAGATTTTGTACCGTGTTGACGTGTGATTTTATTAGATATGTGATGATTTAGGTTAAATTGTGATTAATAATCCCTTTTGGAAGGTATTAATGGTCTTATTCGTATTCTGGGTGGTTCGACCCGTTGAGAAATGCCGAAAACATCTGACACATCCGTTAATGTCCAAATGAGTTTTGAATGGGGTAAAGTGAAAAATATGTCGTGTAAATACTCTAGGTTAGTGGGAAAGTATTTTTAAAGTGAATAAAAATGCTAATTAACTTTGGGGTAAATTTTACGGTTGAGTTTTACGCGTATTTAAGTGATCCCGACACGAAAAGAAAGACCGATTCCGCCATACGCTGCTTAATGGTTACAAGTAAGGGAGGGGAGACAAGATGACTTAATTTTACTAACTGTCTAAGGATTAACATAGAGATACCATTTTTCTTCCCCATATTCCTTATCCGTTTCATTTAAAAAAAACCACACACCTAAGAGTGTGTGTGTGTGTGTTCGTCCGACCTCACCAACAACAAACCACCATAAAAATTTTAACTTTGATCGAGAACGTGATATTCCGGGTTGATACGAGTGTTTGGGTGTTCATTTAAACAACGTTTGGGTTGTCCGATTCGTGTCAAAATATACATTTTTGAAGATTTTCTTGTAAGTTTTCAAATTTAAAATTCGTTTGTCCTTTTGGGTTTATTTTGATGCATAGATGTTAGTTTGTACCATTGATCGTTAGGAATTGATTTTTGGAAGCGAACCGACGAGAAAAAGGGTATGTTGGTTCGGTAAAAAAGAAAAGGAAAAAGATGGTTTTTTTGTATTTGAGTCGTTGGTGCGTGATTGGTTGAATAATAATAATGCAATGAATGCTTATTTTTTATAGTAGCTTGTATAGCTTATTCGGGCTTATTTTTAAGCTATTTCTTGGCATATTTTGGGCTTATATGCCATGAAATCTTCCTAAAATCATTAGAAAAGTGATTTTGATTATTTTGTGTTATGGCGTATGTTGTGGACTATTTTTGAGGCTTCTGTTAGTAACCAAATGCGATACGTCGTTATTAAGCTATATTTTTCAAGCTTAATATACGTATTTTTGAGCTATTGGACTCACGACCCAATAAGTCTATTTAAGTCGAGCTTAATGGGAGGGCTTATTGTGGTCCGGATTATTTTCTACTTATAAGTATATACTTATATATGTAAATGGACCTTGGTTTTGGACTTGGATTATATTTTGGACTTATAAATGTCCTAATGGACCCTTGTTGGGCCTTAAAGCCCAATAAGCGATATTTAGTAGTTATGAGAATTTTGACGGACTTTTGAAAGTGAAAATGTATAATGAAGTAAATAAGTATGATATTTAGGAAAAAAGTGTTGGTAAGCGTTAAGATTGAGATTTTGGAATTTTGTCGAAAAGTGTCGAATTTGTGAAAAATTGTTGAAAATAAGGTTTGAAACCTTGGAAAACGTTGTATAAACATACGGGTCATGTCGAAATTTCGTAAAAAGTTTATACTTAGAAATTTTCTTAAAAACATGATTTTTGATTTTAAATAATAAAATAATATTTAATTATTTTATTTATTTAATAAATTCACTAAAAGAGAAAAATATAATATTATCTCGAAACTTCTCTAATGTGTTTATTATGAGTAAACATTTCATTTTCAACCGTATAATGATTATTTTGAAGTGTCTAAGTGTTACCGAATGGACTTGTCGAAATATATTTATAATTATTAATTATAAATAATTTAATTTATATTAGTATCTGATTTTCCTAATTAGTATAAGTAATATAACGTGGAATGAGATTGATATGATTGTGGAGTTAAGTCGTCAACCATCACACCACTAAACTGTTTTGGGTAATTGTACAACGCGTCTAAAACACTATGCATCAAACGTGAGGATTGTTTTGGAATTGGATGATTAATTGGGACATTAACTAGACTAGGTTTGTGTACGGGCCTCCGTGCATTGCTTGTAGAGATTGAGATTGGGTTGCTAAAGACTTTCTTGAGGTGAGTTCTCGTAGCCTCACTTTTACTGGTTTTTTCGTTGGGGGAAAATGATACTTAAATGTGTTTTGTAATGTTTTGAATTGATCTGTGTGAAATGTGATTTTATTTTTGGGACAAGTTATGTGCTTATGACTGCTATGTGAATATTCTGTGTGGTACTTGCATGTGCTGTGTTTGGCATGCAAGGTTTTGTGTGGTACTTGCATGTGCTGTGTTTGGCATGCAAGGTTCTATGTGGTACTTACATGTGTTATGTTTGGCATGCAAGATCTGTTGTGTACGCCCTAATTTAGTTCTCCAGCTGGTAGGACCCTTTAGGTGTGTTAGTGATTTGGAGTTCACTCCGATTTTATTAATGGATTTGAGATATGACAAGCGGGATTGCTATGTCTTGGATTGTTAGCATATACTTCACTATCATATAGCACTATTGTCCACGTGTTGAATATATTTGCCACAACTTTCAGGTTTGAAGGTCAAACCTACGAGCTCACCAACATTATTGTTGACGTTTTCGAGTATCATTTTCAGGTGAAGTGAAAGAGGAATAGTTTGGTGATGTGTGATAGCAAGCTTAGAAGTATCCCGTGTGGATTTTTTAATGTGAAGTCTTGCTTTTTTAATTATTCGGCTTTAGTATTTGGAAATTTTGGTTTAAGTTTGGATTTGGACCCCTGTGAGGGCTTTTGGATAATTGTAAGAGATTGTGGATTTTGATAGTGATTTGGGACATCACTCGAGGTTGTTCGAGGTTGATGGTCTTCATAACACTTGAAGTTTATGCATTGTAGTTTTCTCTATTTTGTATCTTTTGTTATGATTGATCATTATGTTGTATTTTTGAGTTTCCGCCATTGTTGGGGTGTGACAGATTGGTAATCAAAGCCAAGGTTATAGAGAACTAGGTGGATTGGCCTAGACTATAATCTAAGATCCGTCATTTAGTTACGTATAAGATCTATGTGCGTGATGTTCCGCTTTTGGTGCATTTATTGTTTCGCGGGCTGATGATTTAGTTATGTTTGTCATTGAAATGTGTGAGCTCAATATTGAATATGACTGGGAAAGGATGCGAATATAAGTATAGTGGCTAACATAGTTTGATAAGCGGTATCGCAACTCACTCACACTAGTCTGTTGTTCACACAAATCGATGAGTGACCACCGTAGGGTTGTGTAATTGTGTAAATCAGTATATATAGGGTGGGGGAATAGTATATATGATAATATAGATATATATATAATATAATAAAATTATATATATATTATATATATATATATATATTATCTTTCCACTTACCTACGTTTGCCCAGAGTTCTCCCTCGTAAAGATACTGTCGCCATAAGGGATGACCCTAAGTGTATGTCGGCCTGCTAGCGCGAATCACTAGGAGGGGGAATAGGTGATCGATTGGTAGAGGTGGTAAGGGTAGAAGACCTAGGAAAGGTAATGATTAGCGGTTGATAAATTGTGATTGGTCTTGGAAATGACCCAAGGTATTGGAGCTAATAGGATTGTAAAAAGAGTCAATGGGGAATGTAGAGGGAGCCAATGCGGGATTACCCGACTGTTCTCTGTGAACATTGCCAACAATTATCAGACATCCTTACCTCGCCATGTTGTCTCAGGTTAGTAACCGAAGAAATGTTGGAAATCAGAATGTAATTTATTAATAGAACTTCAGGAGAACGTAGGAATATGATTGTGAATGAGCAACATGGAAGGTGTGGTCAGTGATAAGGAGTTCTTAGCTTGTAACGCCAAATAATATGATGGTAAGGGATGTGCTGTATTCTTACTCGTTGGATTGAAAATATGTAAGTCTGTGCATGATATGAGTGTTGTAGTGTTGACCAAAAAAGTGAAATATCCTGCTGGTTCATTGTGGGTAAGGCTTTAAACGTGGTGAAACACTCCGATCCCGCACGCAAAGCTGGGAAGTTGTTGTTATATTTCCAAGGAATAACTTAATTTTTATTTATTTTGAATGAAAAATGCATAACCAAGAGTTTTGTCCTAGTCATAAGATGCAAAAGTTGGAATCTGAGTTGTGGAATCACGCCATGGTCGGGGCTGGCCATGCTGCATATACTGATAGGTTTCATGAGTTGGCTAGGTTAGTTCCACATTTGGTAACTCCTGAGAGTAGATAGATTTGAGAGTATGAGTATGGTCTTCCACCACAAATCCATTAGATGGTGAAGCAACGTAGCCCAAAGAACTTTACAAAAGGCGTAGTGCAGAATTACTGGTTGCACTGACTGATGAAGCGTTAGGAATGGATCAATTAAGAAGGTTGAGAAAAGAGGAAATGTGGGGGAACCTAGCAAGGATAAGAATGGTAGGGATGAAAATAAGAGGACTAGGATTGTGAATGCTTTTGCTACTACTGTAAACCCTATAGGAAGAGAGAATACGAGTACTTGGACCAAGTGTACCATCTGCAACTCCTTCCACACACCCGATGGGCTTTGTCGCGCATGCTACAACTGTAACCGCCCGCGTCATTTGGCAAGGGATTATAGAAGTGTGCCAAGGAATGTAAATCCTGTCAATGCTAGAAACCTAACTGTTAGGATATGTTATGAGTGTGGTAGTACTGATCATGTCAGGCCAGCTTGCCTTAGGTAGAATAGACCACAAGGACTGGGAGAAAATCATCCAAATCAAGTTGCTGCTAATAACGGGGGTCAGGGTTGTAGAAACCAAGGGAACCATGTTAGGGGTAGGGCATTCATGTTGGGAGCAGAGGAGGCTCGCCAGGATCCGAACATTGTGACGGGTACATTTACTTTAAATAATCATTTTGCCACTACCTTATTTGAGCTTTGTGGCTGATAAAGTTTTGTTTCCCACTACTTTCATACCTCACGTTAGCTTAGAGCCCGGCGAATTTAGGTTTCGGATATAAAAAAAGGATGATTGAGATAGCTAGCGTGCTAGCTAGTAGAAGATTGATAAGGTTATTCAGTTGCAACTAGAAATCGAGGGTCATGGACTTTGACATAGGACTTGAATATCCTTTTTGGACATGAGTTTTGATGTGATTATAGGTATGGACTGGTTGTCTAATTATAAAGCTAAAATAATTTGCCATGAGAAGGTAGTGAGGATACCACTATCGGATGGCAAGGTGCTTAGAGTATTAGGAGAGAGACCAGAAGAGAAAGCGAAACTCTTGATGATGCTAGGCTAATGAAAGGAAACAAAAGAGATGTTGTGGTTAAGATATTTCTTGACTGTATTCCCGATGACCTATCGGATTACCGCCTATTCGGGAAATTAATTTCAAATTAGGAAGTTAATCCCTTGAGTAGCAACGCCGGTAGCAAAGTCTCCCAATCACAACCTTTTGAATTGGAGAGTTATCTGGACAACACAAAGAACTCTAAGACAAAGTTTTCATTCGACCAAGTATGGTCCTTGGAGCGCCGTATTGTTTGTTAGAAAAGGAACTTGTTCCTTTTAGGATTTATTGATTATATAGAGTGTTTTACAAACAAGGTTAACTATTAAAATTCGTTTATCCCACTTCCTAGAATTAATGATCTATTTGATCAACTGCAAGGGTCATAGTTTTTCTCGAAGATAGATCTTAGGTCTGGATACCATCAGCTGAGAGTACATGAGGATGACATTCCAAAGACTGCATTTAGAACTCGTTATGGACATTTTGAGTTCACTGTAATGCCCTCTTTGGTTGACTAAATGCACCAGCAATGGCATAGTAAAGGAAGAGATTTTGTTATTTTTTGTAAGTGTTTAGGCAAAGTGTGAGCTATATCTTATAAGATACATGCATATATGGTGTAGGACAAGTCAAGGGAACATGCTAAGGTCTTAGGGATGGTCATTGGTCTTAGGGATGGGTTATTGGTCTTAGGGATGGGACTTTGGTCAATTAGACATGGTATGGTGTGGTTTTAATGAGGTATGTTGCACCTTTGACCAAAGTGGAAGAGTTTCTTGTATATATGCAAAACTTTTGGCATACATATGATATATAGGATATATTTTGAGTAAACTTTATGTATTGGGTATAAATGTGGGTATTTGTTGAAGCGTAGGAAAGTTTTGGTGGTTCCGGGAGTGCCTAACCGCAATTTATCGCGAAACGTATACACTTTACGTATCCGATAAAAATAAAATGAACAAAGTTAATAATTATCCTCAAAATAATTCTAGCTCTCCCCGATGGATCGGAAGATTTTGTAGTATATTGTGATGCGTCCGGGATAGGACTAGGCTGTGTGTTAATGCAGAGAGGTAAAGTGATAGCCTATGCGTCTAGGCAGTTGAAAATTCATGAGAATAATTATACTACCCATGATTTAGAGTTGGGTGCGGTTGTGTTTGCACTTAAGATCTGGAGACATTATCTGTATGGGACAAAGAGTGTCATCTATACGGATCATAAGAGTCTTCAGCATATCTTTAGTCAGAAAGAGTTGAATATGCGACAGCGTCGCTGGATAGAGTTGTTTAGTGATTATGACTGTGAAATTCGCTACCATCCTGGTAAGGCGAATGTGGTGGCTGATGCCCTAAGTAGGAAAGAAAGAGTAAAGCCTAAGAGAGTTAGAGCTATGAATATGATCCTTCAGTCAAGTATCAAGGATAGGATACTGACGGCTCAGAAGGAGGCTGTGGATGAATCTGCTGGATTGCAGAAAGGTTTGGATGAGATGATTGAACTTAGGAATGATGGAGCGTTGTATTACCTGGATCGAATATGGGTGCCTTTGAAGGGTGATGTGAGAACCCTGATAATGGACGAAGCCCATAAGTCAAAGTACTCTGTACACCCAGGAGCTGATAAGATGTATTATGATTTGAGAGATAGGTATTGGTGGCCTGGAATGAAAAAGGATATAGCTGAGTATGTTAGTAGGTGTTTGACTTGTTTGAAGGTTAAGGCTGAGCATCAAAGGCCATCTGGCCTGCTCCAGCAACCTGAGATTCCCATATGGAAATGGGAAGGGATAGCTATGGATTTTGTGACTAAGTTGCCTAGGACTAGTAGTGGGCATGACACAATCTGGGTCATTGTGGACCGGTTGACTAAGTCTGCTCATTTTCTACCTATGCGTGAGGATTATAAGATGGAAAGGTTGGCTAGATTGTATTTGAATGAGATAGTTGCTAGACATGGTGTGCCGATCTCGATTATATCGGATCGTGATAGTCGTTTCACATCAAGGTTTTGGCAGTCAATGCAAGAGGCATTAGGAACTCGCTTAGATATGAGTACGGCTTATCACCCTCAGACCGATGGTCAGAGTGAGCGTACTATTCAGACTTTGGAAGACATGCTTAGAGCGTGTGTCCTAGACTTCGGAGGAAGTTGGGATGTTCATCTTCCTTTGGTTGAGTTTTCGTATAACAATAGTTATCATTCTAGTGTTAGATGTGCGTCATTTGAAGCATTGTATGGTAGGAAGTGTCGTTCCCCGATTTTATGGGCTGAGGTTGGAGAAGGCCAGTTGATAGGACATGAGTTAGTGCAAGAGACTACTGAGAAGATCTCGCATATTAAGGATAGACTTAAGGCTGCACGTGTTCGTCAAAAAAGTTATGCCGATAAGAGGAGGAAGCCTCTAGAATTTAGTGTAGGTGACTATGTCTTGCTCAAAGTGTCGCCTTGGAAAGGTGTGGTACGCTTTGGGAAGAAAGGGAAGTTAGCACCTAGGTTTGTTGGACCATTTGAGATTGTTGAGAAAGTAGGCCCTGTGGCCTATCGGTTAGATTTGCCTAAGGAGTTAAATGGTGTTCATGACACGTTCCACGTGTCGAACCTTAAGAAGTGTCTGGCTAATCCAACACTAAAAGTGCCTTTGGATGAGATCCAAGTTGATGCTAAGTTAAATTTTGTAGAAGAGCCTGTAGAAATTTTGGAAAGAAAGTTTAAGAAGTTGAAGCGTAGTAGGATTGCCATCGTCAAGGTTCGGTGGAATTCGAAAAGTGGTCCTGAATTCACGTGGGAACGTGAAGATCAGATGAAATTGAAGCATCCGCATTTGTTTAGTGATGTTAGTAGTTGAATTTCGGGGATGAAATTCTTTTAAGGGGGGTAGAATGTAACATTTTCCCTTTTTGTGTTCTGAATATTTCGTTAATAGTCCTTTGACTATTTGACTATTTGACTTTTGTTAGTTTATTCAGATATTTGTACCGTGTTGACGGTAGTGATTTTATGAGATATATGATGATTTAAGGTTTATGGTGATAAATAATCCCTTTTGGAAGGTATTATTATGTTATGTGTATTCCGGGTGATTTGACCCGTGAATTTTGAGAAATGCC